>KZ061554.1:67405-89732 GCA_002091835.1 Anopheles maculatus
ACAATAACGTACTAGATTATCGAATACGTCAGTTCTGTGAAGCTGTTTGTGGTTACCAGAAAAATGATAATTTCATGACTTACGTCCCTGTTTGCTTATCTTGATTATCCGTACTTTTCTTCCTATTTTCTTTATGCATATTCATTCACACTCACATACTGCATTACTTTAAGTACGGCGAAGGATTGAATGCAGCGCAATTTGCAGCCATCTGCTGCAAGGAAAAAGAGCATCGTGTGACATCCACTTGCAAGAACCACAAACAGACTGAAGCACGCCCCAGCCACACTAATATTACATTTATCATTGTCGCTTCAAACGACTTGTTACGTTTGCCCACCACTTCGCCGACTCTGTATCACTCGGTATCCTTTAACCATCCGGGCACCCAAAAGCATAAGCTTTCCGTCGGTTTGGATGTGTGCAAGGGATGACAATAAAAAGGGAAAATAAATTTGACGGGTTTGGGATGTCGCAAGAAAGCCGTTACTGTTATTCTCACCTGAAGCTGTGAACCTTTGTCCATGTATCGTTGAGCTTTTTCTTCTCATACTTCCCATAGTGTCGCCGAATGATGAAGTGACAGAGAGACATGCGTTTCTATGGCATCAAGGAAGCTAGCATCAAAGGAAAATCCAACGCAGGTACGCTTATTCCAGCGTGTTCTGGTTTGCAGCGCAACATTGCGGTAAACGGTTGGGTTCCAATGCGGCACGAAGTCGTCTGAGTGCCTGAGGAGTGCGATCCTCTTAGCGTGGTGTACGAGGGTGAGTGTCGGCTGCCTCCTCCCTACCGTGTGTGTAAATGTGTATGTGTGTGTTTGTGTGACGTTTTCACCCGCAATCCACCCATCCATTTTGGCACCTTCAATGTAGTACTGCTTCCTAATGTGTCTAACACTGCACTTTGACACCCCGTACTAAACGGCACGCCTACTGGCTTTCCCTTCCGCCATCATTTCCGTTTATCATTTCACATAACGCCTTCTACTGGCAGCAGGAACACAGAAGGCCAAACATATTTGCATAATATCACTTTCATTTCATTATCATTTGACGCAGCCGGTGGTGGCAACTGGGAATGAGACTGAGAAGTTGTAGTAGGGTAGCAAAAAAATGTTGCTACACACAGGGAGACAACAACCCGAAACACTAGCAAAAACAACGGCCTACCAAACGCATCCCAGGACATGATCAAGTGCCGTTTTTATAGCATTCTGACCACTCGATGCCGGCCCCAGACAGGATGCAGCAGCGGTGGGTTTGAAGTAGTTTTGTAATAAAATATAATCTATTTTTCAACCACAGTACACAAATTACTCCAAATTATAATCAAGGACCGCGTCAACTTGGTGCAGCAAAACATAGAGCAAGTGGATGTCTCAAAAGGTGCTTCAAATACAATGGTGCTTCGTCCTCGCATGGTGCACATTACTCTTCGGTCACAAAGATACCGAAAGACGGTGGTTTGAAAGCGTGAAGCCGTTTTGCAAAAACGACAATCAGTTTCGTACATCACGCTTGTATGTATTTGTTTTGTTTTTGAAGCCGCTATCTTTTCGAGCGACTTTTGTGATTAAAACATTTTACTAACGAATAGTACTGAATGGTTGTGAAGTGTAGTTTTGCAATTATATGATAATAGTATAGCTTACAAGATAAAATATGTTACTTTAATTACGTATAAGTGGTATCAAACACAAAAACACTAGTTTGTCTGTTAGCAGTTTATATAAAACGCATGAAAATGTTGTTCACTTAATGGAGATGGTATAATGTAAGCCGAGGGTCTCTACGGCCCGAGGACCGCATGCGGCCGTCTAGAACCTCCCGTGCGGCTCGCGAAGCTGTTGTATCGATTTCAAGTCTGATTCCGATCGTCGATTTTGTTCTCACAACAATTACAGTTGACAGCAGAACGTAAGATCAAGTGATTGTTAACTATTTCTGAACTCAAAAACATATATAATAAAATTATTGAAAGGGAGGTCAAATAAAGAAATAAACAGGCATATAGATCAAATGCTTTTGCTGCATGCTATATAACATAAAAAGAAAAATTTGTATTCAATCATAAATATTGACAGGTTTTTCGAGGATGTATTGTAAACCAAACAGACTTGATGCAATTATTAGAAACATTTATTTATTTATTCATCTAATATTACGGCATGGTGCCGTATTGTCAATTTTTAGAAACAGTTAATATGAAAACTTTTAAAGAATTAATATCATCTCTGTAGGATAGATTCATATTACATTCTTCGTTTATTTAAGCTGTTACATTGAAATTCAATACGGTCCAAAATTAAACAACAGGTTGTCCAACTAAAAGAGTAACGATTGTTGGAAGCGCATTATTTGTATTGACATAATGAAATCGGATTTACATTACCAACAATTTACTTGCTCGGCTTGTGCGAATTTGTCCCACTTTTGAATCGCCCAGGAGGACACACAATTTAATGACTTAAGTTAATGACTGTAACGTTCCGCTAACTCGTCTATCAACACTACTGGAAGTAACATCAAAGCACCAACTTTGGTTTCACGTTCCATGTTGTTTGCATTTCATTTTAAAGGCTTTTGACTGCCTTTCCATGAACTAGGATTTTCAATTCCATCAATTCGGTGCCAGTACAGTGTTGAATGCAGCGCAATTTGCAGCCATCTGCTGCAAGGAAAAAGAGCATCGTGTGACATCCACTTGCAAGAACCACAAACAGACTGAAGCACGCCCCAGCCACACTAATATTACATTTATCATTGTCGCTTCAAACGACTTGTTACGTTTGCCCACCACTTCGCCGACTCTGTATCACTCGGTATCCTTTAACCATCCGAGCACCCAAAAGCATAAGCTTCCCGTCGGTTTGGATGTGTGCAAAGGATGACAATAAAAAGGGAAAATAAATTTGACGGGTTTGGGATGTCGCAAGAAAGCCGTTACTGTTATTCTCACCTGAAGCTGTGAACCTTTGTCCATGTATCGTTGAGCTTTTTCTTCCCATACTTCCCATAGTGTCGCCGAATGATGAAGTGACAGAGAGACATGCGTTTCTATGGCATCAAGGAAGCTAGCATCAAAGGAAAATCCAACGCAGGTACGCTTATTCCAGCGTGTTCTGGTTTGCAGCGCAACATTGCGGTAAACGGTTGGGTTCCAATGCGGCACGAAGTCGTCTGAGTGCCTGAGGAGTACGATCCTCTTATCGTGGTGTACGAGGGTGAGTGTCGGCTGCCTCCTCCCTACCGTGTGTGTAAATGTGTATGTGTGTGTTTGTGTGACGTTTTCACCCGCAATCCACCCATCCATTTTGGCACCTTCAATGTAGTACTGCTTCCTAATGTGTCTAACACTGCACTTTGGCACACCGTACTAAAAGGCACATCTACTGGCTTTCCCTTCCGCAATCATTTCCGTTTATCATTTCACATAACGCCTTCTACTGGCAGGAGGACCACAGAAGGCCAAACATATTTGCATAATATCACTTTCATTTCATTATCATTTGACGCAGCCGGTGGTGGCAACTGGGAATGAGACTGAGAAGTTGTAGTAGGGTAGCAAAAAAATGTTGCTACACACAGGGAGACAACAACCCGAAACACTAGCAAAAACAACGGCCTACCAAACGCATCCCAGGACATGATCAAGTGCCGTTTTTATAGCATTCTGACCACTCGATGCCGGCCCCAGACAGGATGCAGCAGCGGTGGGTTTGAAGTAGTTTTGTAATAAAATATAATCTATTTTTCAACCACAGTACACAAATTACTCCAAATTATAATCAAGCACCGCGTCAACTTGGTGCAGCAAAACATAGCGCAAGTGGATGTCTCAAAAGGTGCTTCAAATACAATGGTGCTGCGTCCTCGCATGGTGCACATTACTCTTCGGTCACAAAGATACCGAAAGACGGTGGTTTGAAAGCGTGAAGCCGTTTTGCAAAAACGACAATCAGTTTCGTACATCACGCTTGTATGTATTTGTTTTGTTTTTGAAGCCGCTATCTTTTCGAGCGACTTTTGTGATTAAAACATTTTACTAACGAATAGTACTGAATGGTTGTGAAGTGTAGTTTTGCAATTATATGATAATAGTATAGCTTACAAGATAAAATATGTTACTTTAATTACGTATAAGTGGTATCAAACACAAAAACACTAGTTTGTCTGTTAGCAGTTTATATAAAACGCATGAAAATGTTGTTCACTTAATGGAGATGGTATAATGTAAGCCGAGGGTCTCTACGGCCCGAGGACCGCATGCGGCCGTCTAGAACCTCCCGTGCGGCTCGCGAAGCTGTTGTATCGATTTCAAGTCTGATTCCGATCGTCGATTTTGTTCTCACAACAATTACAGTTGACAGCAGAACGTAAGATCAAGTGATTGTTAACTATTTCTGAACTCAAAAACATATATAATAAAATTATTGAAAGGGAGGTCAAATAAAGAAATAAACAGGCATATAGATCAAATGCTTTTGCTGCATGCTATATAACATAAAAAGAAAAATTTGTATTCAATCATAAATATTGACAGGTTTTTCGAGGATGTTTTGAAGTAGTTTTGTAATAAAATATAATCTATTTTTCAACCACAGTACACAAATTACTCCAAATTATAATCAAGCACCGCGTCAACTTGGTGCAGCAAAACATAGCGCAAGTGGATGTCTCAAAAGGTGCTTCAAATACAATGGTGCTGCGTCCTCGCATGGTGCACATTACTCTTCGGTCACAAAGATACCGAAAGACGGTGGTTTGAAAGCGTGAAGCCGTTTTGCAAAAACGACAATCAGTTTCGTACATCACGTACCAGGTTTGTTTTGGAAGCAGCTATCTTTTCGGGCGACTTTTGTGATCAAAACATTTTACTAAAGAATGGTAATGGATGGTTGTGAAGTGTTGTTTTGCAAATATATGATAATAGTATAGCTTACAAGATAAAATATGTTACTTTAATTACGTATAAGTGGTATCAAACACAAAAACACTAGTTTGTCTGTTAGCAGTATATATAAAACCCATGAAAATGTTGTTCACTTAACGTAGACCAAAGCCAAAGGTCTCCAAACTACAGCCCGAGGACCGCATGCGGCTGTCTAGAACCTCCCGTGCGAAGCTGTTGTATCGATTTGAAGTCTAATTCCGATCGACGATTTTGTTCTCACAATAATTACAGTGAGACTGCAGAACGTAAGATCAAATGATTGTTAATTATTTCTAAACCCAAAAACATACATAATAAAATTATTCAAAGGGAGGTCAAATAAAGAAATAAACAGGCATATAGTTCAAATGCTTTTGCTGTATGCTATAAAACATAAAAAGAAATTTTTTTATTCAATCATAAATATTGACAGGTTTTTCGAAGTTGTATTGTAAACCAAACAGACTTGATGCAATTATTAGAAACATTTATTTATTTATTCATCTAATATTACGGCATGGTGCCGTATTGTCAATTTTTAGAAACAGTTAATATGAAAACTTTTAAAGAATTAATATCATCTCTGTAGGATAGATTCATATTATATTCTTTGTTTATTTAAGCTGTTACATTGAAATTCAATACGGTCCAAAATTAAACAACAGGTTGTCCAACTAAAAGAGTAACGATTGTTGGAAGCGCATTATTTGTATTGACATAATGAAATCGGATTTACATTACCAACAATTTACTTGCTCGGTTTGTGCGAATTTGTCCCACTTTTGAATCGCCCAGGAGGACACACAATTTAATGACTTAAGTTAATGACTGTAACGTTCCGCTAACTCGTCTATCAACACTACTGGAAGTAACATCAAAGCACCAACTTTGGTTTCACGTTCCATGTTGTTTGCATTTCATTTTAAAGGCTTTTGACTGCCTTTCCATGAACTAGGATTTTCAATTCCATCAATTCGGTGCCAGTACAGTGTAGAACTCACCAGTGTTGATAGTTTCACATCGTAAGGCTATCTGGTGAAATGGTTGGAAAATTAAATGTTTTTTTTTGTCTGTCGCCAAATTGTTCTGAATTTCAGTTCCAAGCGATTGAAGATGAAAAATTAGTATTCAGCATTTAACCAAGATATTCATTCACAGCTTAAATAATCTGTGTCGCAGAAGACAGATATCAGGACTTCAGCTATTTCCTATGAAAATGGCTGTTGTTGTAGACAGCTGGAGGATGTAATAAATACACTGGCCCCTACATGTTTCCTTCACTCGTATCACTCAAATCGCATGTACAACAATGCGATGCAAAAATACCTAGCGAATGGCAACTGATTAAGTCGCTAAAGCTTGATTTTGGTTGGATTTTATTCATCTCACTCGTTCTCACTGATGTCTCTCTAATAAGCAGATACGCGGCCGGTTTGTCACGTATACTGCGCCACATTAACATAATTTGAAACGAATCCGACCTGTCAGGATTGCGCTTTCCCCCGAAGGCGCGAGATGGTTTCCCAGTATCAACAATTTTTTGCTACATAATGTCACGCGTTTCCCCCATCATAAAACCCATCTTCGTTCGATGTCATACGCACCGGCCACCCGTAAAGCTGTTCCGGCGGCAAATAACGACAACAATGAGCGAAAAACAAAAGAAGATCGAAGTGCTCTTTTGGGTTTCGGGGTTCCACTGTTTCATTTTCTCTGTCCCTGCTTTCGGCATTCTGAATTCGGGGAAGTGCTAGTGTGTTTTGCAAGCGACCATTTTTCATTCTAATCTTCCTCCGGTATGTCCTCCGGTGTGCTCTCTTGGCACTGTCACAGCAACTTAAGGATTGCTACACCCGCCCTGGGGCCGCGCCTCATTCGTAAGCCAATGGCGTGCGAATAATTAATATTTGCTCCGCTCCAAACCGGAAACATAAACAATTTAGATGTTAACGCGCGATTTCGTGCTCGACAATTACGCAAAAATCGTTATTTTTTTTCTTAGGGACAGCACAGCACAGCACAAGGTACAAAGGATATATAGTGCGCAAGAGGTGTGCGAGATGGTGCCACCACGGATGATTATTGCTCAAGCGTTGCGAACCGTAAAGGTGCGGTAAGCCGTTACGGGCAAAAGTCAACTCTCAACACACCGCTTCGGGAGGCTCTGTTTTATGACTGCTTTCACTTTAGCCTCCCCTTAAAGGCATCTCCCGTACCAGACGGTCTCCCACTTCTTCGATCCTTCTTTCGGCTGTCGAACCAAGGTGCCGCAAGACGTTTTTCTGTTTCCACGGTGATTTTCCAGCGAAACGTTCCTCGGCCAGAGGAGGAAAATAAAACATATTTGCTCTCGTCGCGGATGCCAACAGTGCGTGTAATGCTGATTGCAATAGATTAATGTTTTGCTATAATGAAACACGTGCACACTGACGCACGCGGTGACCGAATTGTTTATGAGCAGGAATTTGTTTATCCCAAAGCATATTGTTATTAGGATGTACTTATTACCAACGTTGTTAAGTGAGTCGATTAAAACCAATGTGCTATGCAAATACTATTCTTCTTCGTTTTTTGAATATCCGCTTCATAAGTTTCATTGATCAATCTGTTGCAATGCTGTAAATTATCTGATCATATAAGGGTAAGGGTTTATAAGGGAAGCAGTCAAATGGGATGTTATTTCTGCAAAGTCTGCAAATGAAAATCATTCCTGTTCTAGACCTTACCAATTCTTGGTCTTGGCCTGCTAAAACAATCCCCGATACCGCTCACTTTGTACCGCCGTCGACTGCCAATCCAATATCTCAGCCGTTCTGGCTGACGCTTCAACGCCATCTGTCCATGTTGTTGTCCTTAAAAGACTAAACAAGCTTGGGCGTCTTGTGCCATTCTCATGACGTGACCAGCATAAGAGAGCATCAGTTTTGGATATCAGTTTTGGATAGAGTATATGTCGCAAAGGCCTTGTGTGATTACTTGGACCATTAATGAGTTAGAAACGCTCAAGCGCAGCACAAATGAACCAGCAGCCGTCGTCTTCAAAACAACCAAAAGTGCAAAGCAGCGAATTCCACATGACAAAACATCACCTGATGGAGCAGAAGGGGCAGGGGCGCTTGTAGAGTATCGTATTGTACACAGGTCGCGCAGGCAGCGATATATAGTTACGTTACACGCACCAGCATAGCAACAGCAACAGTAGGAAGTCCACTCTTCACACTTCCGCCCAGACGTGGGAACCCCAATCTTCAGAATACGAAATAGGGTTCGCAACCACCACACCTCATCCGGGACAACAGCGAGATCTTGCAGTAGGATGATTCGACGTGTCACAACGTGTTCAACCGGAAATGACGTCGTAGCCACACACATACATCGCGATCACGATACCTTTCACTCACACCGATAGCGTTCCCGCGTCCACACGAAGCGCAAATCCAAGCGCAACTACGATTTTGCGAACAAAATGCTGTCAAATTCGTATGGTATGACATTACTGCCAGCCTTTGCGTTTTAGTTTGCAATCTAGTTTGCGCTTCGTCTGGAGCGGGCTTTAAAGCCGCTCCACACGAAGCGCAAACTAGATTGCAAACAAAAACGCGAAGGCTGGCAGTAATGTCATACCATACGAATTTGACAGCATTTTGTTCGCAAAATCGTAGTTGCGCTTGGATTTGCGCTTCGTGTGGAGCGGCTTTTAGGCACTAGCTAGGGAAAAGCAAGTTAGGTTGAGATCAGTCTTGATCTAGAACTCAAATGTTGTAGATGTATAAGAGAAAATAAAAAAATATTTTTAATTTAAACTCTTGCATGTCGCCCACATAATTATATACTGCCAGCAAGCTGCGCGGTTGGATTCATGCGTTCGTTATTATTCTTTCGAGTCAAACAGACAGTGAGTAGACTAGGCTTAGTTAGATTATTGTACGTTATGATAGGAGGTAGCAAATAAAAGATTTTTTTTATGATCGTGCATATTAAATCTACCCCATATACAAGAAGGGAGATAGGCTAGAGTGCAGCAACTACAGGGGTATTACGGTGTTGAATACTGCCTACAAGATTCTCTCCCTAGGTATACAAGATAGACTTGTCCCATTCGTTGAAGAGATAGTTGGAAACTATCAAAGAGGATTCCGAAACGGAAAATCAACCACTGACCAGATATTCACCATGCGGCAAATCTTGGAGAAGATGGCGGAGCAGCAGCTACACTCCTACCATCTCTTCATTGATTTTAAAGCCGCATACGATAGCATAGCCAGGGTAAAACTATACGACGCAATGAGCTCATTTGGAATCCCGGCCAAGCTTACCAGGCTTGTACGTATGACAATGACCAACATCACATGCCAGGTGAAGGTGGATGGAAAACTCTCAGGGCCCTTTGCTACCACCAAGGGTCTGCGCCAGGGAGACGGGCTTGCTTGCCTCCTATTCAATCTGGCGCTAGACAGGGCCATCCGAGACTCGGAGGTGGAAACTTCGGGGACCATCTGCTATAAGTCACTCCAGATCTTGACATCCGCTGATTACATAGACATCATTGGTTTGAGGCTCTCCTACGTAGCAGAAGCTTACCAAAGGATCGAGCATGCGGCACTGAACCTCGGGTTGGAGATCAACGAGGCAAAAACCAAAATGATGGTGGCACCACCAGCGGCCCTGCTAACAAACACTGATTTACGCAGGGGTGATGTACAGATAGGTGACCGCACCTTCGAAGTCGTCCAAAACTTCACCTATCTGGGGTCAAAAGTCAGCACCGATAACAACATAGAAGTTGAATTGCGCGTAAGGGTGCTGACCGGAAACCGATCATACTACAGCCTGAGGAAACTTCTCCACTCAAAATACCTGTCGCGACGGACGAAGCTGGGACTGTACAAAACCTTTATAGTCCCAGTACTCACATACGCCTCTGAGACATGGACTTTGTCCAAAACTGACGAAACCCTCTTAGCCGCGTTCGAGAGGAGGATGCTCAGAAGGATTTTTGGCCCCGTATGTGTGGAAGGGCAATGGAGGAGCCGCTACAATGACGAGCTCTATGAGCTGTACGGTGATCTCACTATCGTGAAGCGAATTAGGCTCGCCAGGCTCCGGTGGGCTGGTCATGTCATGAGAATGGCACCGGACGACCCAGCCCGTAAAGTCCTTTTAGGCCGTCCACATGGACACAGGAGGCGTGGTAGGCCCAAACTAAGATGGAGTGATGGCGTTGATGCGTCCGCCAGAACGGCCGGGATAATGGATTGGCAGACGACGGCGCTAGACCGTGAGCGGTATCGAGGATTGTTGCAGCAGGCCAAGACCGCGAAGCGGTTGTAGCGCCTGATAAGTAAGTCTTCTTCTTCTTCTTTCCTGGCCTAACGACCTCTTAAGGTCATGCCTGCCATTTCTGACTTACTAGACTAATTGATACCGCATAGTTGGTTAGTCAATCCTCACTATGGGGGAACGGCCCAGATGAGACTTGGGTAAGTAAGTAAGCATTTATTTATTTATTTATTTAGTTTATAATATGAAAGTATGTAAGCATATTACATGAAATTATAAACCACGTTTTTGCCACTCTTTGTCTCGTCAGAGCATACATATAAATTTCCATGCAGATTTCACGATTATTTTGCTTATCTCCACAGAAAATCTCTAGAGTTTACATTCATTTTAGATACTCATTAGCGCAATTTGGCTTAGATTTTGCTTACGCTAGCATTTGATTCAATTCCAACCTTCCACTTGGCAAACACACCCGTACCAACGCACACAATTCGTAACTTGTACAACGCAGCACATTCACGAAGGTTAAATTTGTCATCCCAACTCTAATTTGTGACCTTGGCTAAATCGTACCGCTGCCCAGTGACACATTGAAAACCCAACGGTTCAACCAACGGGAAAAAGGGAATGTATCCCACAAAGAGAGACAGAAAAAAAACATCGACCAAAAAGGGCCACAGCATTTTTCCCATCCAACACGATATCCCCTTTTTGTTGTTGTTGTTGTTGTTGCTTCTGCTGCACTGTTTCCCTTCACATCACAGAACAGCGGGTGGATCAACGATGAAGCGCGGTCGCCCGACAAAAAGTTAACATTTTGAGAAGGACCGTGTGCCACGGGTAAAGCCTCCGAACAAAAAAAATGTATCGTTTAATCCATCAGATAAGACACTTCTGCGAGCCGTTTGATCCATTCAGCGCCAACTTTCTTGGGAATTTAATTTTCTGTGTGATTCGCTCGGGACTGACCTTTTTGCCGTGCGGAGCATAAAAGCAAGAAGTGACGCTTTTGGTAAGGGCTCTTTATTGTAAATATATTTTTGAATCATTTCACATTTCAGTTACATTTCATCCCACACTGGGGATGTGGGGTTTCCTTCGTTATTTATGTTTACTTCTTGTTATCTACATCCTCCGATGAGTAGAACCATTAAGAACCTAGTATAGGTGTATCCAGAGTTTTCGATATGTTTTCATTTATTTTACTGTGTACTTTGAAATGTCATCCTTACAACTATAATACAACAATTGTACTGTACTGTTTCTGTTCTTAAACCATACACAGTATAATATAAAAACGTAGCCCAAGCTCATACATCACTGCAGTACACTATACATATTCTTTAAGTGTAAATGTAAATATTTCAAAGTCGAAAATGTCGTGTAATCGCAAACTTATTTATATTTTACATACAAACTTATACTTGATTTCACGACAACTAGTTTTACCTAGATTAAAAAAATAATAATTTAAACTTTTAAACATTTAACATCCATTCGTTTCTATTCGTGATCGTGGTTTTGCGAAACATCAATTCTAGACAAAGTTCACGATGCGGAAACAGATATTAAACTCCTACGGACAACTGCTGCTTACAACGTTCCCAGCTATAGTAAACAAGGCAGAGAATGAGCATCAAAGAGCCGAAGGGCTGCTGAGAAAAAATAATGAGCCACACAAATAATGCAACACAGCGAAACAGAGTAAAAAGCATTATGAAAGGAGACCGCGCATCGAACGGATAAGACGCACGGAAATCCCGGTGGTAATTGATGAAAGGGTAGCGAGAGAAAAAAATTAAAAGCAGGAAACCATTTTGATTTTGTGTGGTTGCTTCAGCTCGTAGCACAGCGCCACCGTCCGGTACGTTGGGGACAAAACTTCACTGTTCGCATACTTTTTTTCCTTGTATTTTATCTCCTATCGGATAGGTGAAACGAAATAAAACCACACTAAGTAAATGCCGAAACTACACCAGGCCTTTCGAACGTAACCATCACCAGCCTTCACCGATATGAAGGCGACAAAAGCAATATTCGGGTTTTGACCAGCTGGTTTTTTATGCTTGCTTCCATGTTTCTTCTCCCCTTTCTTCATCGTTTAACGCAAAATGATGGCCCTTCTGGAGGACATCCGTGTTGTGCTTCCCCGTGTGCTGTTATTTACTTCGCTCTCCGGTTAGTAAACGACCTCTAATTTCGGATACCCGTTGGGGTTTTCGGTGCTTTGCTTCATATTTTAGCCGTCGCCTTTCTTGAGAGGTGGTGTTGGTTTTTGCTACATTTTTAACGTAACGTTGGGCGCCACCATGCCTGCAAGGATATTGCTGTTGACAGTACAATCGTCAAACATATTAACCTTTGGCTTTGCGGACCTCGCTCACGGTACCGTTGGCACCGTTCTTATTACCGTCCGTCGTTAACACCACGTCCCTGTTTTCCTGCGACAGTCTTCTCTTGCGCTTGGTAGGTGAATCAAAAGTGGCGAGATAAATATTACGATGACCATCGCTTCTTGACCCACCATCCCGCATACAGTTCTCTCCTCCCTTACGAGCATTCCAAACACGATGCTGTCCAACAACGAAAAAAAAAGGTTAAATTTGAACATAATTGAAAATCTTTCTCGAACCGATTTGGGAATTTCCTTCGTCCTTCATCTTGTCCAGTTAGTGCCCCTTTTTTCCTCCGCCATCAAGTGACGGATAATGGGTTCGGATAATGGAGGATTATTAATTCTTTTATTTTGCCCCTTTTGTTGCACAGAAACCCATCATGTTCGGGCGTGTTCTGAAACGCAAGGCCGAGAATGCCTGAACCACAGAAATACTTGGACACTGTTGATGGTGGTGCCACTGCTTTAGTGGTGCTAATCAAGGGCGATGGTTTGTCGAGCAATTTCTTTTTACCTTCGGGTTTGATGGTGCAAAAATTTGTCACAGCCCGTGTGGTTTATTATCCGTCGCAACGAAAGGATGCTGACCACCAGGGAAGGAAATTAAAATGGCTAGAATATTGGGCAATTTCGCACCTTGTTCTTTGACCCAAAATTGATGATGAAAATATGTTAACAATTTGTGTCGGAAATGGCACTTACAATTTCGTGGTGGTACTTTTTTTGTAATTTTATGATAAATTTTATTAAACATTTATAAAATACTCCTTTGCATAACACCTGCTAAGTCAAGCCGGTCATACAATGGCTCACAAGACTTATTGATATCACGCATTTATGTAGATAGATAGAGTTCACTCCGAAGGAACGGTGCGGATGAGTTTCAATCCCCAGCCTTGCCTTGTGATGACCGACGCCACTATCGCCTTAGTCACCGAAATGAGTTCATACAGCATACTTCCTACATCCTGGCTTGGTGGCCGAAATAAGAAGAAGGTTGTAATACAATTTAACACAGTAGACACTTTATTCTCTAACTTTACACAGGACACGATACGACAACGATAACGAAACAGAGAGTTAGGTGAAGGAGCGTCGGTTCACCTAGTCCAGGGCAGAATCCGATTATTACTCGAACATCATGTAAGGCGAGAAAGCTTCGGGAGCCAAAGCTAACGCGTTCACGCAGGTTCATTTCCGGCTGCATCCTTTTGGCTGCGTGCGGCTCCATTACACAACATCTGTTGCACACAATAGACGATGAATCATAACATAACTTGTTAGCCTTTTAATAAGAAAGCGCAGAATTTTCTTTGATGTCTGGCCATTTCATCCAGCTAAGCTTACCAGGCTTCTAAATATGACAATGACTAACACCACATGTGAGGTGAAGGAGGATGAAAAACTCTCAGCGCTCAATGCTACTGGCAAGGGCCTGCACCAGGGACGTGAAGAATGCCTTCAACACGGCCAACTGGACAGGTTGCTGCGGAACTACTTCGAGAATCGCACGCTCCTCTACGAGACGGTATCGGTATCGGAATGGTATCGCTTCTTCTTCTTTCTTTCTTGGCCTAACGACCTCTTAGGTCGTGCCTGCCATTTTTGGCTTACTAGACTAATTGTTACCGCATAGTTGGATAGTCAGTCCTCACAATGGGGGAACGGCCCAGATGAGACTTGAACGCCGGTACTGCCGTGTGAAGAGTGATGCTGCTGTCGCATCTATCACCGGGCTGCCCAATGGTATCGCTACCAGTGTCGGATATTCCCCAGGGTTCGGTTCTAGGACCATGACTTTGGAATGTCATATACTTCGGACAATGAACAAACGACAATGGAAGCAGAGACGAATAACCTGAGCAGCAGCAGAAGCTAAGCCTCTTCCGAAAGTGACGACCACGGACGAGAGTACCGGAGCAGCAGCAGCAGAAAGGAAGGCACTAAGCAACAGCAGCAGCAGAGACAACTAGAAAGGACGACGCAGGAGCAGCTCTGTAAGGAACAGAGCGCCAACAACCTGGGATCATCGCTCACACATCCCTGCATGGAGTACTATGCACATTAGCGCATCGGCAGAGTTCGGATCAGGTCGAGGAGTGGTTTAGTTGAGTTCCATCGGCTGCCTGGTACGCTTCACGGACCAGGTGTCACAATGAATCCCACATAACCCATCTCGGTGGGTTCTTCTTGAAGGTTCCACCAGGATCTCCCTTTCAATCTGGCGCTAGAGAGGAACTTCGCGATCATCTTCTATAAGTCAATCCAGATCTTGGCCCAGATCCAGAAAGAGATTATTGGTTTGAGGTTCTCTTACGTAGCAGAAGCTTACCTATGGATTGAGGAAGCGGCACTAAACCTTGGGTTGGAGATTCACGACGCGATATCTAATGGTTAGACCATCTGCGACTCTAACCAACTGTTGTATTGTATAGTTATGAAAACCTATACACTTTATTGGCCGAATATTACAATCACTACTGTTTGGATTTCTTCCGTTTGCATGCTAGCTTGCACTCGGACGCTCACAGACACGTACTGTTGTTTTGGCGAGATCTGTTGGCAATTATCAAGCAGTGAATTGTCAAACTTGTTGTCTACTCTTGGGGCGGTCCGGTGGCCGAGACGGTAGCAGCGTCGAGTCCTATCCAGACCACCTACCCATAAGCTGGACTGCATATTCAGTTACGTGTAAAACAGAAGTAATGTAGTTAAGTAACGTAACGCAGCAAAGGTAATTAGTAGAACTAGATAAGAAGGAAAAAAAGAAGATGACACTGCAAACAAACCCCCTCTTACTAGCACTCTAAACCATTAACCGTAAGAAGGTTTTTGACAGCTCAGAGCAGTAGTTTAGATGGCTCCTAAGAGGGGTTTTGCTTATTTGCTTGCATGGGAGTGATCTAGAACCAAAAGCCAGCACCGATAAAAACAAAAATGTTGAGATCCGCATAAGAGTGCTCGCTGACAAATGGTCATACTGCATTCTGATAAAACTTCTCCCATCAAAACATCTGACGCGACATCAAAACATAGATTGTTAATAGTTACAGTACTCACATACGCTTCCGAGACATTGTCAAAGCCAAACGGAAAACTTTCCGGTGGAAAGCCTCTAACCAAACGAAAAGCAAATTTGCATTATGGTTACCCGTTAGAGTCGACGAAAGCTGCGTCGATTTTTTCTTTGTCCAATACGGCCGAATTGCTCTTGGCCATTCTTGCGAGGAAGATACTCAGAATCGCTGCGCAGCGAATTATAATTCTCATAGTCCAGTGGGTTGGTCATGTCAAAATGATACTGGACGATCCAGCAAGTAAAGCAACATCATAAGAGAAGGCTTTGCAAACCTTAACGGAGATGGAGTGATGGCATTGATGCGTCCGCCAGAACGATCGGGATTTTTGACTAAGTATACTAATGATTTAATTGTTTTTTTTTATTCATATAGAACGGCCTGGCCGTATTGCTAATGATTTAATTGTATTAAATTTTAAATAAGAGTAATTTTTCTTTTTTATTGTTTTCATCAGTTTAATTTCATTTAAGGATTTTTTAAGAATCCGCGTATCTTTTTCAGCACGATCACAAACCTCTCCTCACCTCATTCTTTATGGCGACATCAATCCGTTCTATTCTTCAAAGTTCGATTTAAATACATTTCCGCGACTTCTACCATAACCATTGATATTGGTAAATAAAACATTCTCTGAACTGCTGTAAATGAAACGATTCTATTCACACGGCTAGGCAGTGGGGCAATTGTGCGAAAGTCCCGCCTAAAACCGACTCCGCTTCTAAACTTCATCCGGTCGTTGAAGCTCATAAATTTTGGCGACAAATTATCCACAAACAACGACAACACCATAAGAGTGCGGGCATTAGTGAGCATTATCACACACAAACACACGTACACACTCACTCACAGCGACAGACATACAGACCTCGAGGTAGAGTGGAATTATTAGCACAACTAAATAAACAGCCGTTTTAAGCCTTTCGATGGTGGTTATTAATTTAACGATAATTAGGCCATCAACCGGAATCCACGGCCTCGGTTGGGCGGAGATTTTTCCTGCTTCGCTTCATCGCTCCAACAAGCGATCCACCACGTTCGACCAAATCAAGCGGCAAATCCTTTCGCAATCCCTGCACGCTTAAATCCACTCGCAAATGTGTTCTTCCCTCAGTAGCCTCAGTAGGGTGGATTAAAAACCCGACAAATTTCCTCCACGGCTAACTTTATCGAATACGATTTGCCAGTTCAAGCGGAATGAATGGAAGTGAAAATGTTTTCACCGTGTGGCTAGAATGTCTAGAAAAAGCCGCTTGGATCGTGTGCTTTTTTTCTGCTTCCTTTTGGGGAACAAATTGGGAAATGAATGGATGACTCTCACTTGAAAGCGCCATTTCGTAAAGTTTAGAATTAATCCTAAATTGAGTAACTTTGTACCGTACAATGAAAATGGCCGTTTCTTGCAACCCAAAACAAGGCACAAGATATGGGAATATTTTCTGGACACGAACCGTTATGGAAACCGAACCGATAAGATGAGAAAATACGGTAATTGATTCACGTTTACCGCTGGAACCACGACCGACCGGCCAGCCAATCTGGGCGAACCAATCATAATCCACTACTATTCCCGCCCCTGATTGCCTGCCTCGCTAAAGATCCCGACTCCAGTCACCGAGGTAAACAACTTCGATCCGATGGTTTGTTTCCTTTCCACCGCCCTTGAAGTGAACTCCTTGAGTGTTGACTTTCTATATCAGCACTTGTCACACGGGCGCCAGGGCAAATACGGTCGCGTAAGGACTTTTTGTGACAAATCGATTGCCCGAATTGTCGACATCTGTACTGTGCTTCCGCACATTTCCCCAACCCTTATCGCCTGCCGGTACTGTGTTTCCCAATGACAGGGGTTGGCCACATACCCAGCCATTCCTCCAACACCGAAAAACAACTCCGTGCGTCGTAGCATATGGAGTGGAACTTTATTTCTGTTCATATTTCAACACAATCTGGTTCGATGTTTACCGTATGGATTAGCATCATTGCCCAAACAGTCGTCGATAAACGGTAACTGGCGTAAGGTTGTTACTTGCTGGGTATAAGCCGAACCTCGGATTCGGTTTTGGAGCAAGGGAGGCAGTACTTGCCATTTGGCTGTGTTTCCGTTTTCCGGCCGGGAATATGTTTTTCTTCGCTTTGCTATGTTCGCTTCGCTCTTTCTTGCTTCACGAGTTTCCATTCCCGAAGCGGCGGCGAAAACAGTGCTGTCTTTGGAATTTCTCATAACCAGCAAGAAAGAGCACGAACAGGCAAAAGGATCGAATAAATGTTGCTTCGTAAACAAGTTCAGACCCAAGCATCACTTCTTCACTCACTGCTTGCCCGTGTCTAGCTGTTGAAGCAGGAAAATAAAACTTTGGATTCAATTCGTTCTCCCGTGGTGCGCCGCTGCTGGAGCGAACACACCGGGCAGGGCAGCAGAAAACGAAGGAAACAACACAAAAGGCAAAATAAAATAAACCTCAAACTTAGCCCCTCAGCACCTCTGTTGCTTTGGAGCGTAGCAAAATAATTCCACCACCGTGAGAAAAACGACCTCGGTTACTTATTTTCCGGTTTTATGATGCGAAGCTGAGCCGATGGACGGGATGCCCCGATTGGGGCAAGCCAAGGATCCTTACCGAGTGTTGTGAAAACCAGAACGAAAGGTTAAAGCTGTTATAAACGAGTTTTTTTTCGCGTAGAAATCTAGACTTGTTTTTGTGTTTGGAATAGTTTTTGGGAAAAAAAATGCTTATCGACAACTGATGGAAAACATACATATAGTGATTTGAATAGCCTACACATGTAACGGTGAGAAGTATGTTTACTAGTAACGACGTCAATTCCTAACACAATAGGAGGGACATCAAATCCCAATCCGAATATTCACCTCCAGTACGCGCGATTGACTTTTTAAACTAAACCGAGTTCTGAGGTTTTAAACTTAAGTCGGGTAAACTCAACCAACGAAGGCAGAAATAAAAGAACATGAAGTATTGCGGAACGGTGGATCAATGTTCTATGAGGCCCTAAGCAAAATGGAAATTGGGGTCTCTAACAAATCGCTCGGGCCCCACGTATCTGCTTAGTAAGCCTTTGCTATGATGAATATGATAGTTAGACTGATTATCCATCTGCGGGCACAACAAATCATAGATGTTTCTTACTACATACTAACCCCAACCTAAGGCATGATGGCAGCAAGAAACTAAGTCTAGATATTGGATAATACAGGGAAACGAAAGGAAGATAAGGAAGAAGCATAATATTCATCAGGGATTCTTCATTCGGGTAACTTTTTGTTTTAGAGACCCAAATTGTCTATGAACATTGTCTGCTGTCTTGTGCGCTCTAGCTTTGGAGTATGTCTGTATCGTTTGGTGTCCCTTCTACTGTCGAGGGTGCCACTAGGATTGAACGTATTTAAAGGTATTTCACTCGTGTCACCCATAAACGCATCTATAACACTACACATTTGAATCACGTCTACTTTTATTGTTAGTGGCTTACTACGTGGATCTCCAGATGTTACAGATCTTCGTGTCCTCTGCCTGTTTGTATATTGCTTCATGATTTCTTCATTTTAAACATCCTATGTGTTGCATCCTAATAGTACACAGCCTAAACATGCGCTCTATGTTGTCTGGGAACTGACAGCATACGATGTGTAGCGGATATGGCTGTCTCGCTCTGGCGGCGATCATGGATACGCTTTAAGAGCGTGAGAGTTTCGGGAGTAAGGATCATGCGGATCCTTGCACATTCTCTTTTATTATCGGTCCCGGGATAGACGTGGCTCGCGCGCGGCTTCTTTTATTTCACGTATAGTTTTAGCGTTTCGTCTTAATTGTTTTAATGTTGAATATTGTGTTAAATAAATAAGTACGAGTGCACAAACACAAAACTATGGATTAAGAAACGCACCATTTTATATATAATAACAATGATCCTCTTCGCTCGTTTTTCAGATAGTTTAATCATTTTAACTCCTCATCCTTTTTTTTTACTCCTTCTCTGACCCTAAAACTTCGACCGGACTTAGGCTGCTATTACTGGCTTTGCTTGACTTCGTTTTACCCGTGACCATATAGCCATACCTGTGTACGACCCGGATTGCCAGCTTCTTTTACGATTCCTTTGATATTAATACCTCTTTATCTGCCTCTCGTTCCTGCATTTATTCTTCGTTTCATGTCTCTTTATACTACTTTTTCCGTCATTCTCGCTTTGAACTTTAAGTTTTATATATTATATGTGATTTTTAAAATATAAAAGACTCTACACACTTTATAAACGATCTATACGTATCCTACACGAGGGCAATAAAACTATTGTGCAATACTCCAACAGCAAACTGACCACCTAACAAAACATTGTCTTTAGGCATAAAGTATCGGTACAATCACTTTAAAATTACTCCAAGCGTTTTTTTTTCTAATTCTTGATCCCATAGAGTCAAAATGGTTAGAAAAGGTGAAACATGCATTGAAGTCCTTGACGACAGAGACTTAGTTAAAGAATTTCGATCTCACAAATGCTGGGGAAACGAAAACGTGCAAACCAGACAACATTACATGTACTAGGACTTATGTAGTCATGAAAAACGGCCAAATGACGTTAAAATTGAAACATTGCCATCGTACGATACATTGTAACCGAACTCAGATACTTGCATCTGTTAGTAGTTTGTCGAACCCAACGCCAAATGCGGTTCCTCTAACGAATTCAAATTCTAAATTCTATTTAACTATCCAAATTCAATCTTCACAGGCATACACTTCAGAGTAAATGTGTGATAAATTTATGTTGAACATATTTTAAAACTATTCAGCAATGTACATTATTATGTTTATCATGCTCCACTGACCGGTTTGTGCAGGCTAAAACCTATAGTCTCTTGGTTCAGCAACAACGGCAGCACCATATTGCATTGCTGCATAAAAGCGAGCAGTTTATTGTAAGGAAAATTATGAGCAATAATTTTCAATCTCCAATACAATCTGCTACAACCTTCGTCCCAAATCCTGATCGACCCATTACAGACGGTACATCAGTTTGCAGGTGTTGCACTGAGATGCTTGAAATTGCAACCGATTCGGACCAAAATCAAACAGAAACCGCTATTGCCGAAACTTTTTTCCTTATGCGCCAGTCCAACTGGTGGTGGTACGAAGCTAAAACTCTATCACAACAACTTCTAGCGAACGGGACGTGTTTCTTGCGAATAGAACCATATTTCGTACGTGGTTTATTTTATTCCCACAGAATGTGTGTATGTGTGTGTGTGTGCGTGTGTTTTTCCTCCCGTTTCTTAACAGTTGTTTTTGTGTTTGTTTTTATTTTCACCACTATTAGAGAGGTAAAGGAATGCTTAGATCCAATGTAGTAAGCGGACAGCTGTTGGCAAGCAAAAAGTACCACGAATGCCAAACATACATTCTTCAACACGTCCACGAAACGCAAAAAGGGGAGAAAAAGCTCTCCCGATATGATGCTCGCAGTGACCAAAAAATACGATCCAACAACATTCAAACCAGCAACAACAAAAAATAAAACAAACATAACTGGTGGAAAAAAGCACACCAGAAAAACAGAAACAACCCTAAATGGCTCAACTTGCCGTCGATGGTGATGGGAGGATAAAACGGGGAAGGTGAAAAGAAAAAGGGTCCTTCAGGACGAAGGATGTAAACCAATTTTCATAATCGTAAATACGAATAAACTCTAAATCCCAAAATTGTAATATAAAAACGAAGAAGTTATCACGTTTTATTCGTTTCGATTCAGCACAGCATCCACGCGGCGCTAGCCGAAACCGTCACGCTATGTATGTTCGATTCGGCAACAGTCATCGGAAGTTGTTTTTTTACCCCCACTGATTTGCCTTCCACGCTCGAGCCATCTAAGATCGTCTCCTTTAGCGAGCGGGTCTCCAACGGAATTTTTGGAACAACTTTCGCACGGAAGGATTGAAAATGGGATGAACGTATCGAGCAGAGCCGGTCGAAAGGACGATGTAATACACAAAGAAGCATCCAGTCTTAAGTTGAACAGAAAGAAACTTCGCGATGAAAGGATGTTTTGCGTGAATGTGTGTATGTGTGTATTTTTTTCACGAGAATGTTCTCCTCGTACTTTTTCGTTCTTTTCTTATTTTCTGAAAATGGCCATTCGGTACCGGTCGCTAGAATACGGAGGATATCGCGCACAAGCTCACAAGCTTATCGGATACGATCGGGTAATCCTTGTAGCAATTTGATGTTACAAGCGAAAACCAATCCCAAATTGCAATACGCAATAGTGAGCGCCGAGAGCGTAGAACCGGACGAAGCAGATGGAGGAGAAAATAACCTAGACGCGGTCACAACTTTATTCTGTACTCCGCTCGATTGTTTTGAAAGCGGCATATGTTAACAGACGATGCAACAAGAACGGTCGCACGATGGCAAAGAAGTTCATTCATCACTAGGGCGAAGAAAGATATTTTTCATCGTACCGCTACACAGTCACAGGCACGGGGCAACGGAGCAGAAGAAAAGGACATCCTTGAGAAAGATCCAATGCGATAGTTTTGTCGCGACGCACGACTATCGGTCGGAATTGTCGTTGGAACGTTCATCCTCTCTTGGGCGCCATGTTGCTCTTGGGCAGGAAT
>KZ061554.1:89745-102370 GCA_002091835.1 Anopheles maculatus
AATGCTGATCCCAGTGCGATAGTAGGCCCCCATCGTGCCGCTATCTCAAGTGACTTTTCCAACGCTAGCATATGTGCTCATGCAAGAAAACAAAGCATCGATACTGTAAGCCGTTTTACCAGGGTTTGCAAACGCTTACTCCACATTCGGTGCTCAGGAAATCTTTTTTTGGCTTTGTTGAGTTTTCTTCCAGCTTTTCCTTCGCGCTAGGCCCGGCAAAGGCGGTTGAGGCGGTTTTGGAAAATGGAGAATAGACTAGCCGGCGTGTCACAGCTAAAACTTTACTTCATTTATCGAATCCCAGCATGAAATTTCATCCTGTTGGCCGCTTGTGTGTCGATCGTAATCAGTGAAAGCGTTTCCAATAATCGTTCGACCGAAGGGTTCGAAACAAATCCTTTTCGGAACGAATCCTGCTCCAACATGGTATGGAGTTTTATCCGACCTTCCCCGCCTCCCAACTCCACCACTCTTCCCTGCCCATCCGGTTTATTTTGGTTGGGTACTGGACCCGTGCCAGGGACATCTTGTTCCTAATCATCTTGACAGTTTACAACGCTCCTGCTGCAGAATTGGACTGATGGAAGGCAACCAGCAAGAAGGCACGATGTTTGCACGACTATTTGTTTTCGAAATGATGATTGTGAAACGTCATTTGATTCACTACATTATGTTGGGGACAAAGTATGACAAAATTGAATTTGAAAGGATAACGATAAGTACCTGCTATGGGGGGGGGCGTGCTATAACCGGATATAACCGGGGAGAAACATATTGCTTTCAAGTAATATGTTTGTTTGACCAAGATCAAAGTGTTATATCGGTTTTTATTAGCTTAGCTTGTTTGTTTACGCTATTTACAGTTAAATCTTATAAACATTGACTGATGGAAATACGCTTAAAATACTAAGCCTTCAAATAAATGTTATCTTAAATCTTAATAATTCATTTGATGTGCTTTCTTTTTTTTTTTACTTCGATAAGGAGTCGGTGATGGCTGGTTGACCATCAAGTACAGAAATGTTTCAGAACTCGTGTGGCAAAATAATAACGATTAATCCACGCAGGGAGGCTGGCGGTGATGATGCATTCACGTAATACTATGTGACATCCTAATTCTCGAAACTCATTACCATCGAAGAACGAGATTATTTTTATTTGCACAGCCTGCAAAAGTTAATGAAAGATAGTAACATGTAGCGACAATTCAGCGTAAAACCTGCAAAACTTACAAGCAGAAGGGTAAGTAATCAAATGTCAAAATGCTGATGGTGATTTGACGAAGAATTGATTCTGCGAAAGAAGATAGAACGATACCATTTCCTCGTGGGTTGGTTTGGTAATTTAAGACGAGAAAAGAGCAATCATTTTTACTTCTCTTCTCCCTTCTTGCTATGTCAGTCGCTACAGCCGCTTAGCTTAGGGTTGTTTGCTGCAGGAGTCTTTCATAGCTCACAGTGAGGGGCCATTGTCAATCTATTTATCCATCCAAACTTGATGGTATATACATGAAGACAATCACTGCAGTTCACATCACTAGATGTAATAAAAACTGTTTAATAGAATTTTGCAAGTTGTGGAAATAATAATCATCACAATTTACTGGACCATTTTCGTAATAAGCCTACCGAAGTATGGGGAACTATAAATTCCTGATAGAAGCAATGTTTGAATTTGAAAATGGATTTCCAACATTACTCACCACCTTCCATTAAGCTGGTACTTGTCCATAGAGCCAGCGCTGAAAAGTGATTCGCCAAAATATTTTAGCATTAAAATATTAACTTAAATTGCACACCTTCCTGCTATCCCGTCGATGTGTTGCTGCTTACAGATTTACGCATTATACAAATAGCTAATACCCTCGCAGTCACTGAATCACGCAACAGCAGCGATTGACAAATGTAAAACTCGAACATAACTAATGCCACCGATGTCACCGGGCCAGCAAATCCGTTCGATTTAAGCGACGGTGAGATTAGTTCCGATAAAATGAGAGTGAAAAGTAAGCTTATAACGATCGGCCGGGTGCCGCCGATTGCAATGCTTTTCTACCTAATCTCCGGAGACAGCTCTTTGATAGTGATAGCCATAATATAGAATGGAAAAACACCAAACAATCCACTCGTCCAGCAGGATCTGGTGGCAGGATCTCCGGACGCTAATAATAAACAGCTCCTTGTTAATCTAAGGCACGTAATTACCTCAATAAATCATCCCCGAAGCTGATTAAACTTCCCTTACTCTTTTACAGGACGGCAAGGGATCGGAAAGCTACCGCAGCACTCAACTGTCCCCGTCCCAAGTTCACCCTCGCGAATCGGCCGTAGTCTGCCGCTCTATCTTCATGCTAATATTCTTACGCTAATCAAAGACTCCCGTGGGGATCCTGGGAAACTCATTCACAAGGGAAGCGTATCTCACAGGGTTGGAGATCTTCATTGAGTAGCGCATTTCTCTGACCGACGGCTGGTGCTATGGCGACTGATGGATGGATATCACACGATGCAAGATGAAGATACTGTCCCGATGGACCGGACCGAACGCTATCAGATGGTGCTGCATGAACGCGCTCAAGCATCACACCACTCAACAGTTCGTCTCAGCACGGCGCTCGTTTTCTGCTTTGCATCGAAAAGGGAAGGATAAATGGTGGTAATTGTTTTAATTTTGATTGAATCATCTTTTCACCATGCGAAGTAGAGATGAGAAAACTCACTCTTTTCAGTGATTTAAATCAGAGTAAAAGAGTAACTATAACGATTTAAATCCTTAACTCACTCTTTAAAGATTCATTAAAAAATAATTTTCTAAACAAAATTTAATATCCTGTTTATAATCACTCTCTGTGCCGACTTCTAACTCACTCTTTTCGGTTTATACTCACTCACTCACTCACTCACTCACTCACTCACTCACTCACTCACTCTCTGTTCCGACTTCTAACTCACTCACTCACTCTTTTCATATTATAATTACTCTTTTCGGTTTTAACTCACTCTTTTCGTATTAGAAAAGAGTAATTATAATATGAAAAGAGTGAGTTAAAACCGAAAAGAGTGAGTGAGTGAGTATAAACCGAAAAGAGTGAGTTAGAAGTCGGCACAGAGAGTGAGTGAGTAAGTATAAAGAGTGAGTTAGTATAGAGAGTGAAATAAACTCTTTTTGCTGATTTGAAACCATAGTTTCACTTGCAGTATTTAACTCACTCACTCACTCTTACTCAGTGTACACATCTCTAATGCGAAGGGATTGGTGGTAATCGCGCTGGCTTGCTTTGGGGACCGGGTAGCGGGTATTGGAATGATTTTTCATCGTCTCGCAAAGTGTTAATTCCATTCTTCGCTCGTGACGACTCCTGAAGTGGTAATGTAAAATTTGCACCTTACTAAAGGACACATCCCGCAGTCGTAGATCGTATATTTAAAGTCTTCTCTTCAATCATACTGCAAACACTGAATCTATTATTGCTAGATGACAATCAGCGAAGAGAATAGCTACCGTAATTAAATTTTTAGTTAATTTGTAACACTGAATACTTCAAAATACAGTTACTATATAAATTTATGAGCTATGGATGTCTTTAGGGCCGATATATTTTCCTGCAATAAGATGTATTTATTTTCAATCATAATGTTACCAGAAACACTACCAAGCTTTAGAATTAACGCAAACGTTGGATGATTTGTACATACGATAAATTTGCATTGTTTAATCTGCTAACAAATACCTACCCTTTAACAGCAGCCATGAATGCTCTCTCGTATTTACATTTGATGTTTAGCTCCAACGGTACTATTTTTCACTCTTTAAAAAAACGTACTTAAAACTCAAACAGCTTTGACGAGTCTGCAACAATCAACAGCAAACAAATAAACCAAAACCGTGTTCAATTGGCATAAACAGATATGATAATATTGAATTAAATTTTTATGTTTTAAAATGTAATCTTTGAGCAGAATTGAATAAAACATGTAGCAATGTAAATAATAATAAACACGATACCCTGACATGTTTGCGTTGTAATGAACGTTCAGATGATGTCGGAAACTCTTGTGCGCACAGATATAAACTAACTCTACATGATATTATAAATTAGTAGCAGTGATAATTGGCAACATTTATAGTACTAATTATGTTGAAAAAAAAATCGCAGTTCAAAACAGATCTTCAAAATACGTGAAAAATAAGTACTACGTTGCTTGATTTAATGGTTTATATACTAAAAACACGCTAACATCCTTACAGCATCCGTGGATCGCTCAATGCATATAGTAAGCGGTCAAGATTCATGAATATGTCTTACGCATCGGCAAAATTTTACAACTTTCTTATTTTTGATTACAGCTAATGTATAGAAATAGACTCAAAAACTAAAATCCATACGCTGGAAATAGAACTACGATGGATCCTTCAGGGAATAGAATGTATTAGAATCTAGACATGCTCATCGACACAAGATTGACGTTCGAGAAGCAGCCAGACCATTTCGTTGCTGGATGCAACCTAAAACTAGGACTGGTCACTAACAGAGCGCGTGAACTGCGTGACCCCTTATATACAAACACACTATATTGCTCGTTGATTCGATCGCGTATGCGCGTAAGTGTGCGTGCAGTGTGTGGTGGCCTCCTTCAATGAGAATGCTTGGGATTGTCTTCCGGAGTACAGAACCATGTGTCTGCTTTGATGCACCAATCATGCAGGTAATGATAGCTATTGTCAAATCTTTGCTGTAACCGGTGAGGCTTTTGAACCCAGTTTGTCAGTGGCAGAATGAAGTGATTAGGCATAGCCAAATGGTAACTTTTGTATGTCAGCATCTACATATATTGCGGTTTAAATCTAGATAATTAATCTTCCTTTCGATCATGCAAACAGGTTTTCGTTAGTTTTAGACACAGTCCTTGTCTCACAGGAGTATAAAAAGAAGTGAACGGTGATAATGGTTTGACAATTAATTCCTAAACCTTAAGAATTTTAAATTCAATATTAGGGCAATAGAATAAAGAATACAGTCAATGGCAATCTATGGTTCACATGACATTGTTCAATACATTTTTTATTCTGCCCCACGACATGTGAGCAATACAATTGTTTATGCTTTGCGAGTAATTAACATAGCCACATCGAACATGAAAAAGTAAATGAAGCCGTTAATTAAATATAACTGCCATTTGAATGTAAATTAAATTGTGTTTCCTAGAAATAGCCTTGCAAATCATAATGTCCACTATCCATGGTCTGCCGTATAGTAAATTGTTCACACTATAATTAAATTAATTTCATTCAACGCAGCACATGAAAATATATCATTCATCTATTGATTAACACCAAAAGTTGGACGTTTGAGCGTGTGTAATGCTTGATGTTTAATTTGATGACAGTTTACATTTTATTAGTGGTGCATCTTTTATTTTGAAATAGGCTTTGCACCTACAGTAAAAGTTTATGTTGGTCACATTTGGTTGGGAAAACGAGAAGTGTTTGAAAATTAAAACGCTTTCACCCACGTACTGGTACCTTTCAAACAGGATTTTTCTCGCCGAGCATTTCGATGGGGGGAATAAATTAAACGCAACACTAATTAATTCTAACATATTCACATACAGGCGAGTCATCTAGCCATTTCATCTCCTCCCCATGGTTCGTGTTCAAAACGCACCAGAACAGCTTGCACAACCTAACCCCACCAACACCTGGTGGTACCTACCTGGTGGCAGAACATTCCATTATGTTTGATTCCTTTTTTATGTCCCATTATGTGAGTGCTCACGCGTTGCTATCATCGTTAACGCAAAAATAGCACTGTCCGGGCTTGGAAATCACTATCCAATTGGTCGATGGATGAAGTGATACATGCGTTTGCTGTAGATTTATTTTATAAATAATTCATTAAACAATGCAAAACCCGTTATAAAGGGGTTTTCGATATGCGTTGATGAGCAATTGCAACTTGTTTAGTGCATTTTTTTTTGTACACAAGTGAATTCAACAACAGTTTGATTTTGATGTTTTTTGTCGGTTTTGTAACTTTAACAGATTTCTAATGAAAAATTGTTTTGATTTACTTCCCATATCATATATCGGCTATGAGTTATGCCTGCTGATTTTTTATTATTTAGAAAATTTTATTTATGATCTTCAACATTGCTGTTCATTGTCTCAAATTCTTTACCACCTATTATTTCAACATACTTTTTTCATATTAAACTAACAATACAATAAACGATGTCACCGTGTTAACAGACATAACAAATACACCATAACATGATAAATAATATATTTAATGTACAACAGTTTTTACTCCTCTCTAACATTAGGCTTCAACCTCCGTCAGACAATCAATCAAACTTGCGCAGTTTTGGGTTATCGTCCCACAAAAGTAGATCAGATTAATGTGGTTCGAAGCGTAAAATTGTTCATCTGCTTATCTGCTTTAAGCTCGTCCCAGCGCTGTAAAGATCATTTAATTCACAACTGTAGCATTCGTTTGCGTCAGCAACTCGATAGCAAAGCCCGGGCTTGCTTAGGAAGATTGTGTTCTTACAATCCTGGCCTAACAGTTCCTTTTGAATGGGCAACCAAAGTCACAAAACCATTAATCAAAACTGTGAAATAACCCATCTCCTTACTTTTATTGTTTCCGCTGCGTTCCGCTTTCCCTTGTAAGCACTGTTTTAAGCATAACAACGCAATCGTACATTTCCGTCACAAGTTTCGCTCAACACAAAACCCACCGTCCGCCGGTTTAACCCCACTTTAGTTCGTTCTTCAAATCCAGTAAAGAAAAGGCTTGGAGATAAACGTTTTTCGAGGCGGTACAAAATTGGCAGCAATTTGCAGCCTGAGAGCGGCAAAACGTTAATTCATAAATATACACTATCATCCACTGGAAACCATTTCCATCCTCTTGCCTCTTCCATTCCCTCACCATGTGCTTACCCCATCGCGGTCGTTTAGTCTCAATAGCTGGCAATAGACCCTACTCAAAACTTTCGCCAGTATCAATGACAAATGACAAAATTCCGATGCCACAAGGTGTTTTTTTGTGTGTGTTTTGAGTCTTTTAGGAAAGGAAACAAGGAGCAGCAGCATACCATCCGGACGGCTTTGAGGCAATTGGATGGAAGTGATCCTTTATGCTCTAAAGAAGCATTCCATAGTATGATGGTAACGGTCAGTCTCTTTTTACGCGTTTTTAAACGTACGAGAACTTGTATTTTGGGGACGATGAGAATTTTCCCACCCTCAATACTATCTTCATCCCACTTGCTGGTGCGGTGTAACGCAGAACCAAACGAAGAACCTTGAAAGGCCCATGATGGAAAAGCGGGAAACAATGTTGCCCTGGAAGTGATTGAGCTGACGCGCATCCGACACCGAATTTCAGGTGTGTGTAGGCATCGGGCAAGTTCATAAAATGTCAACCGCTGGAACATACTTAGGGCACTTCGCCCAACATAAATTCTTCCATTGAACACAAAAACGAAACTCTCAACTTGTATGAATGAACCGCACTTTAAGCACTGAACTTGAAGCTTGCTAAAATACGGGGAGCCAATAGAAGTGCCTTTTACTTCCCACATTCTTTAGAGTCTTGTTGGGAAAAGTATGGTCAAAAGAATTTAACGTCACACCGGAAATTACGATGAACTATTGGTATTCGGCTTCACTGCTGCTGAGGAACTCGTCAAAAATCAGCACATTTTCTTAGCGCCTTGTTTGCAATCTTATCTTCTTATAGTTGAAACGAGAAGCTGTTCTAATTATATCGCGTTGCAGTATAATTTACTAAAACTGTTCAGTTTCAGTCAACCTACTACCGACCAGAATACACGCTGTACCGTTCAATTATTTCATTACAAATCTGTAATTGAGCGTGAATCTTTTTAATGCCCGTGTTCCACTTCACACAAAGCGTGGTCGCTTAACATTGCCGTGTATTATCTGTGCATTTTTTTTTCAGGCTGTACTCAGCAGTTCGCCTTGCGGCATGGTTTTGAAGTTTTCTTGTTTTACTTTGTGTTTCTGCTCTCGGGATCAGATGAACTTCCAGCGCCACCTGGTACCGCACCGGTCCCACGGTCGCACAAACAAAGTTCATCCTTGCTTCACGTACCGCACAAGAAACAGACAGAAGAATACACCCGCTAGGCGTCTATCAAACTCGCATAAAACAATGTTCGATGTTAAATCAAATAAAAGTGGGTTTATAAATTTCTCAAAAATCATAAATACTTTGCCGAAACCCCCGAATAAAACTGGGTCCAGGGTTTTATTGCCTATCTGCGTCTTGTTCATCTTTTCTTTTTGCGCCAGAACGGAAATAAACAAACGATTTGAAGCAGACGAAGCGAGAAAACAGCCTAACGACGGCGGACATATGAAGTGGGGAGTCAGTTGTGCCTTTATTTCTTACAGCCACCGCTTCATTCCACCTTTGCCGGTATCTTGATTCTCCACTTGATTCAGTATAAAGCGAAAAGTCCAAATTTTCTTTTCAAATCCTCTACCTACCCATCGGTATCCGCTGGCACAGGCCACCCCGTTCGCAGAAAATCGCAAGAAAGTTGCGTATAAATGTTTCACCATCCGTTCTTGCCAGTGCCAGAAGCATTTGTGCACCCCCACGAATGAGCGGTAGCGTTTATGCTTGGGGAATGCTTGTACCACCGAAAAAGATATTCTCCAACAAAAATCTGCCAAATTCCGCTCATAATTAATAACATCAAAGCGAGATCGGTAAACGGTTGTTGGCACCGGTTTTCGAGCGCACGCTACCATTGCTGTCTCGGTTATGTCTTTTTAAACGTGTTCTCCCTTCCTGTTGATTCTACCCGCGAATCAATTTGAATCCAAACGCTCCTAAAAGCTGTGGAAAACCATGGTTCCGAAGTTGCTAGCAAAAAAACTCATCTCATTTCGCGGGAAACGGCAAGGAAAAAAAACCCGTAAAACCAAACTTCCAACCATCATGACATGTTTTCAGTCACCAGCGTCTACCAACCTTTGACGGTGAAAGGCGAATTAAGGTTGTTTCTCCATTCCGGAGAATAAAACACACGCTGCAGGTTGAGAAAAATCACAACCAGCTAAATTATGCCGCCAGAATGCTCGGCAAGTCCTAGGAACGTTGGTGACTGTTTTTGACTCGACGGAGCAGAGCTTCCCGCACAACCGTTTGCCATACCGGGACCGGAGCTTTGGGGGTCTATTTGACGATAGACTCAACCTCAACGACTAGCTATCGCCCGAACTAACGCAATCATTTTCCATCAGGTGCAAAACTTTCCCAAGCCACCGCACGGTCGTGGACACTTTTCCCCCTGTTTGCCGGCAGAACAAAACATCGCATGAAAATGTTTTTAGTTTGGTAACGTTTTTTTTTTTTTCGAAGCTCGGTTCGCAGCTTCCGGTCGGAATGGAATGTGCTTTCTTTTTCTGTGCTTCCGGCAGCATCGTTCCCGAATTGTTTAGCTCTTTTCTTCACTCTCGCTTTACTGTTGAATGCAATATCGCTTTCGCTAAATCTTTCGAATTTTATTTTAACTTCTTCTTCAGCTAGCATTACCATTTTATCACCGGCCACTTTTAGGTGTGCTCGGTTTAGTTGCTTCTGTTTTCTTGATTTTTTGTTTTAAGCTGCTGCTTTAAAATGACCCTACTAGAGCCGCTCGCGGTGGTTAAATTCCTTCGGAAATGAACTAAAACGAAACTTCACGAATGGCGTATGAAAGAATTCTTTCCAATTCCGTTTCGATGGGTGGAAGTATGTTGTGCTTAATATATTCGCTGCCATGGTCGAATGCAATTCGTGTATGTGTTGATTGTTCAACCCATAGTGATTTTTTTTTATTTCTAGATCGTCATCCAAAGGGATATTTTGCTCTATTTTCCACATCAAACGCCAGGAAAATGAGCAATAAAGGACAGTCTATAAAACGAATTGCAAACGAATTTAATCGGTTTCAAAACATTATGGATAACTACGTATGTGGTATTTATATTTTTCTAGTTAAAATTGACCCGAGAAAAAATATTTAACATGAGTGCTCAAACTTTTCAAAGTCAACAATGGACAAAAAAACTATGCATGATATCAACCTAAAGAAATTGAAGTTAAACAATAAATGAAGGATGAGCGTAAACGGCTCATTTAAAATTCCGCAAACCGCAAGCGTCTGAAATGAAATGTCAAACCAAACCGACAGTTATGCACAGTGGGCGATTTCAATAAACAAAAGTCGACATTGCATATGTCGAATCTACAGACATTCGTTTTGTTTTCTATTGTAACAACAAATGTAATTCGCTAAAATCTGGAATTCTAGATAATGTAGCAGATTCACATTACATAATAATTACACTTTCACATAAAATTTGTTTACTTCGATTTATTTTTCCCAAATGTCTACCGTCGCGAATGTCGACTGCGTGTGTCAAGTGCTCGGAAGCATCAAAATCATAACAACCGCCATTTTTCACCATCGCCGATTGCAGCAGTGGACACCGATTGCAGTGAAAAACTCCAGCAAAGGAAAATCTGTACAAGTGATTACGACGAGCGAAAACTCGATCTACGAACATCTTGGGCGCGTACCGTGTGCTCGAAGCGGTATAGCTTGCTAGAGACGACTGTTATCGCTGTTTTCGCTGGCTCAGAGACATTCCGCCAAAGAGAATTTTTACGGTGGCAATCATCTTGTAGCGCTTGCCGTAAGTTTGCCTTTACATGTGTGCGTGTGTGCGAAGGGTTAGCTAAAGAGCGACTAGAAAGAGATAGCGATTGAGCGCGCGTACGAAAAGGAAGCGCAAACACACGCACCACCATAGTGACAAAAGTGACGCGCGGCCGCTTCACAAAAACAGTTGAAGCAGTTTTCATTCGATTCCCGTAGGGCACGCCGAAAGAGCTATTCCTCTTTTTGTCTTTCGTTACATTGCCGCTTTTGGCTACGTGTGCATAATTGTCACATTAAGCGTTCCCTTCCCCCCGGCCGCCATCATTGTCGGCTTGGCGTCGGCTTATCGGACGGCTTAATTGATTGTGTGTGCGTGTGTTTGTGTGTGCGCTCGTGAGGAAGTGCGTACGCGCGGGCAGCAGCAGCCACCATACGTCGAAGAGTGCGGGTAGTGCCAAGAGCAGTCAGTTCCCAAAAGCAATCCCGGAGGTGGAATCCTTCAAGTGTTGCAACGGCGAAGGAAGAACAAGGCAAGCAGTAGGCGCAGCGGTGCAGTTTCCAAGCAGCGAGTAACATAAAACAAACAAAAATGTCCGACAGCACGGGTTACGCCGTTAACGATCTCGTATGGTGAGTGCTTTTGTAGTGAAAAACACCATTTTACAGTGCTGGAGAAAAGTTCTGTTTAGATGTCCTGCCGTGTGGCCATGGCGAGTGGGGCACGGCATCGTAAACCGTGTGCGTGTATATGGTTTCGATTGCATTTGCATCAGTGTCGCAACGAAAGAAGCGGGAGAATAGGCAACATAACCTCAAATATGGAGTGTTGTTTTTCTTCTGTATCCATGTGACGATTGTTATTAAAATGTTGGTATGTTTCGCTGCGAATTTCGTGCTCTCTTCCATACAGGGCAAAAATGAAGGGATTCTCGCCCTGGCCTGGCCGCATTTCGGTCCCACCGGCAGAGTTGCGGAAAATTGCGGTAAAAAAGAACAATCCAGTGAAGTGTATTTTCTTCTTTGGCTCCAACAACTAGTGAGTACTCGCCAGCATTCCGAACGAGTAAGCGCCAGTGGGTCACTCAATACTGTATTATGTTTTATTTACAGTGCCTGGATCGAGGAAACGCAAATCAAGCCGTATCTCGAGTTCAAGGATACGTTGCTGAACTCCTGTAAAACTGCTCAGTTCAAAGAGGCTTTGAAACAGATAGAAGAATTCCGCGTAAATCCGGAGGTAACTATGCGAACTCTCTTGCCCAAAGACGCAACAGATCGAGCTCCTGAATGTCTTATTGATTACAGAAATTTCAGCCACTATTTGTGGGTGAAAACGAAGCCGCCAATCGGCCGGATCCGGACGAAGAGTTTAATAGGCTTCGCGAGGGTGTTGCCAGCGGTACAGAGGAGAGCGGAGCCGAGGATGGAGCTTCCGTAAATAACACGTCGACCCCCGCCGTGCTTGAATCGGTGGACGATGTCACCTCAACGCCGCTGGTAAAGAAGTCAGCTAAGAAGAAAGTACGTGCCTCGTTGCCAATCAAGTTGAACGTGGATAAGGTGGTGTGTGATCGAGATTATTACTTTTCATTGTCATGTTTGGCACCAATTCCTGTCGAAAATGTGCATTACCCCATTAGTGTGTGGTGTCCGTAGATCTACACATCCCCCGTAGCCTAGTTGGTGCATTTCTTGACGAACTAATCCGTCACACACATCCGTCGACTAATCGTATTGGTTTCCTTTTGGTTCTCCCTGCATAGGCTTCCGTCACAAAAGTTCGTTCGGTTGGCAACAAAGCGAAAGCCGCTACGCTTGACGATGGTGTGACGAGTACGCCATCCCCCAAACGCAAGAAGAAGCTGCTGAATGATTCAGGGGAATTGTCTACCCTGGATATCGATAGCTACGCTAGTCCGGTAAGACGCAACGCGCCGGTA
>KZ061554.1:110574-126416 GCA_002091835.1 Anopheles maculatus
TTGCCCAAAGACGCAACAGATCGAGCTCCTGAATGTCTTATTGATTACAGAAATTTCAGCCACTATTTGTGGGTGAAAACGAAGCCGCCAATCGGCCGGATCCGGACGAAGAGTTTAATAGGCTTCGTGAGGGTGTTGCCAGCGGTACGGAGGAGAGCGGAGCCGAGGATGGAGCTTCCGTAAATAACACGTCGACCCCCGCCGTGCTTGAATCGGTGGACGATGTCACCTCAACGCCGCTGGTAAAGAAGTCAGCTAAGAAGAAAGTACGTGCCTCGTTGCCAATCAAGTTGAACGTGGATAAGGTGGTGTGTGATCGAGATTATTACTTTTCATTGTCATGTTTGGCACCAATTCCTGTCGAAAATGTGCATTACCCCATTAGTGTGTGGTGTCCGTAGATCTACACATCCCCCGTAGCCTAGTTGGTGCATTTCTTGACGAACTAATCCGTCACACACATCCGTCGACTAATCGTATTGGTTTCCTTTTGGTTCTCCCTGCATAGGCTTCCGTCACAAAAGTGCGTTCGGTTGGCAACAAAGCGAAAGCCGCTACGCTAGACGATGGTGTGACGAGTACGCCATCCCCCAAACGCAAGAAGAAACTGTTGAATGATTCAGGGGAATTGTCTACCCTGGATATCGATAGCTACGCTAGTCCGGTAAGACGCAACGCGCCGGTAACCCATCTGCTGAAAAAAAAAGAGATAGACATGTCCAGCGTTTCGAATGCGGTGCAATCGCGCAATATCAAAGCATCGCAGCTGAAGTTCGGTTTCCTCGGGCTTGGCGTTATGGGTTGCGGGATTGTGAAAAATCTGATCAAATCCGGTCACTCGGTCGTTGTCTGGAATCGTAGCGCCAACAAATGCCGCAAGTTCCAGGAGGTTGGTGCCGAGGTTGCTGATACCCCATCGGATGTGGTAGAAATGACCGATGTCACATATTCGTGCGTATCCGATCCGCAGGTTGCAAAGGATGTAAGTAACGGAACACGATGACTTACGTGGAGGGATTGTGGGTAATAGAAATGGAGGAATTTCATTGCACTTTAATTTACGCTTTACTTTACCCCAGATGGTGTTCGGTAATTGCGGTGTAATGTCGGCAAACCTCACCAGCAAGGGTTACGTTGAGATGACTGGCGTCGATCCGGAAACATCTAACGACATCAACGAAGCAATCATCTCCAAAGGAGGCCGTTATTTGGAAGCACAAGTAAGTAGATGCGTACGCATAGCAATACGGAACGGGATCAATACTCAAGCATCTTATCCCGTCGATCAGATACAAGGCTCGAAGAACCAAGCGGAAGAGGGAACGCTCATCATTTTGGCTAGCGGTGATCGATTGCTGTTCGAAGAGTGTCAAAGCTGTTTCGAAGCTATATCCCGCAATTCGTTCTACCTGGGAGACGTTGGCAATGCCACAAAGATGAATTTAATTTTGCAGATGATTTCTGGCATTACGCTGGCCGGAGTGGCGGAAGCGATGGCACTTGGTAGGTAGACGCTTGGGAAATCCTATTGAATTGAACAATTTAATCACAATGTTCGCACCTGTTCGCAGCGGATCGTGCTGGGCTGCAGCAAAAAGATGTGCTGGAAGTGCTAGAATTAACTAGCATGTCCTCGGAAATGATGCTGCAAAAGGGCAACGGTGAGTAAAGATTCCTTTGCTTTGTTTTTCGTATTGCCAGCGTGATTGTCAGTATAATAACCAACCAATTGCTTCTTTGTATTTGTGTGTTCTATTTACAATAGCTATAATCAAGGGCGAATTTCCGACCCATCAGGCGTTGAAGCACATGCAGAAAGACCTCAAGCTCGCACTAAGCCTAGCAGACGGACTGGAGCAATCGTTGCCCATTACCGCAGCCTCGAACGAGGTGTACAAACACGCCAAACGTCTAGGGTACGGTTCGCACGACGCCAGCGCTGTTTACGTACGGGCACGGTTTTAACAGCGACCGGGCGGACGTCCCTCGTAGTGAGCTGTGCGAGAGAATACTATGCAGCAGCATCAAAAAAGCAGCCCCAAGCAGAAATGGTAGACAAGGTGTGCAGTATTGCTGCGTAGTGTAAAGTTGACGACAACTTGAGATGTGGAGCGTGTCGTGTTGTGTAGATGTGTCCTTGCTATTGGTCTATCGCAGTCCGAGTTTCGCATGTCCACACGCTGATGGACTTTTTTTTGTTGTTGTTTCGATTGAATTGACCGGGAATAATATTGTTCTTCTAGGTGTTTTATACGAAATGATTGTTGCATTTTGGATGTAAGACAGGAATTATTATTTTGACACATAGCGACACACTTACTGACGTTTTGCCGGTATAGCGATGTTTCTATTATTACATCATATAAGGAACGATTAATAAAGATGTTTATGTGCTTTATTTTTCTGTTCCTTATTTCTCTTACCTTTCGGTGTATGATAAAAAATCAGCAGCATATAGAGGAGTTAAACCGAAACATCATATTTCGATTTGTTTTTGCGGTTTGGTAGGCATCTTGCTCGAATCCCTTTGTGCATTTATCAGCCGCAAGTATTTAACCGTTTGACACAAACCAATTTGGACACATTTTTGTTTTCTGTATGCGTTAAAGAGCATTAGTGGAACAAAGAAACCGAGGGCGTTAGACCAGAGGCACAGACACACGGTACACCATCGAAGCTGCAATAGGGGGATCCTGTTGAAGATATATACATACATATATATTTTTAATTGGGACGGTTTGGTAGGCATCTTGCTCGAATCCCTTTGTGCATTTATCAGCCGCAAGTATTTAACCGTTTGACACAAACCAATTTGGACACATTTTTGTTTTCTGTATGCGTTAAAGAGGATTAGAAGCGGCGGTGACAGCTTAAAGTGGAACAAAGAAACCGAGGGCGTTAGACCAGAGGCACAGACACACGGTACACCATCGAAGCTGCAATAGGGGGATCCTGTTGAAGATATATACATACATATATATTTTTAATTGGGAAAGCGTTTTTCCTCTTTTAGTTTTCTTTACATGTTCAACATATTTTCTCTTAGGTTAACTGAAAACAAGCATAAACCGACTATTTTTGTAGACAGTCTCTACAAAGTGCAGAGTAGGAACGAGCGTATGTGAATATAGCATGCTAGCGATGGCAGGAGCTATATACAGGTGGCAGATAGTATCCCAAATTTTTATAATTTTTAGTTAGATTTCATTAGCGGGCACGTGTGTGAAGCTGAAAATAGTGTCTTGTTGCTGCACATGCATAGTTGTTTTTTTTTTTAGTGTTTCATATATTTTTGGTCTCCAAATTGTTCTATTCAAGAAAAATCAGTGAACTTTTTTACATCCCGCGTGTAAACTGTAACTCGACATCTACACGATTCGAAAGTAAGCGAAACATAAAACATAGCATTTTGGGCTGATCATAATCATGCTTTGTTTGAGTTGTATGAATTGTGCAACGAGCTGGACAAAATTAAAATAATAATTAATGTTGCATTACTTAATTACTTACAATAATTTTGACTAGCACGCAATGTTTGTCACGAGATGTCCGTATTATAGAATGCTTCATCAAACGCAAAGTAGAAATGTTTGGGTATCGCATATTTTCAAATACGCATCGTGTAGATACCGAGTACAAAGAAGGAGTAAAAAGTTAAGTAAGTACAACAAGTTTCATCGCTATCAAACGGACTGATTTTTAGCGAATGAGAAAGGACGGAAGAGTAAAACAAAATCGATAGCAGAAAGTATACAAGCAAAAGCAAGTCATCTGAACGCATATTGTGACACACAGCAAAGTAAAAATCACAATATAACGAAACTAGAGCCGATATAACCTAGGACGACGACGAATTGGGTTAGAGCGAGGAGGTGTGAAATTTTTGTTTTTTTGCGAAAAAAAGGAAAAATAAATAACCTCTTTGCAACAACTTCATAGCGCGCGGTCAACACTAAACGAAAGAGCTTTGTAAGATAAATCTCTTTTAGGAAAGAAGCTAAAGTGCAAACGTCGACACACGCATAAACTAATGAGCGCGCTATAGAGGCGCATTATCTTTGCCTGAACAGCAAAAGCAAGCATAAGGAATCGGAAATCGGAAAGGATAAATCGTTTTTTTCCTAGAGTAATTATTACTCTCTGTAAGTCGTCCCGTTTCATACACATAAATAACACCATTTTACGTTACGGGCGTTCTTGAACGGACGCTGTAAAGAAATGCAAACACTTCACTTGAAAAAAAAACGATGCAACCAATAACAAATGAGAGAATAAATAAATGTTAATTTACGTATCGATACATAACAACGGGCACAGGGTTACAAACGTTCAGTTATTAGAGATAGCTTGTGTTTTGAAAGTGCGCACATCGGCAGTGCACGCAATAATGTGTGGATATATTTTGATAACAGGATAGTAAACGATGTTCAAACCAAATTGCAACCTCCTTCGCAATACGTAACACTTTTAGTTAATATGTTTTTAATCTTTTTTTTTTGCAAGAAACTCATGGGTTTTACTAAGTTTTCGTTCATTTCCACTATCGTCGTACCTATCATGCACGGCAGATTGATTCATTTATGTTAAAACAATAACCAGAAGACTTACTAGTAATAATAAATTTTAATAGTAATAACAAGAGAAAAGGATCTCCAGTTTAATATCTTAACTAAAACAGTACTGTCGTTGCAACAGAAAACTTCAATTCAAATTATAGTATTTCTTTCTTTAGCAAACTAGAAACTAATCGAAACATGATAACTGTGCTGTTGACTGCTATCTTATTCTCGTAGATTGTACGAACTTGACTCAACTCACAAGCAGAATAGAATAATTCTTTCTCTTTTGGTTTTACAAGCTTAAGGGATCTGAGTCTAGCTTTTCTGGCTTTCTTGGAATATATTACTGTAGCCGGATAAACAGTCCTGCATGTGCGGAGTTGTCAGCAATTGGTGCTGCTGCCAAAAATACCACCGAAAACGCTCCAATAGGATTTGTTTTTTTATTCATATAGAACGGCCTGGCCGCGTATTGCTTATTCTAATTTACAGTTAATAGTCTTATTCATTTAGGTTGGGAGACATTTCCTCCTCCGAACCGTGAAAGTGCACCTTATGCCGGGTGTGTTCGGATACTCCATTAGAATTTAGCGAATTTTTATAGAATTCTACACATTGTTACCAAATGTTCTTCTTCGGGAGTGATTTGAAATTCAGCCTAAGAGCATTTAAAATATCCAGTAGATTTTTTGCATTTTCCATTTCTTGGGTGGACCATATGCAAATGCCAAATTTCGCGCCTCTTCGCATGAAACGTTTCCTCACGAAGCTGACATGCAGACTGTTTCGTTAAGTAAGTTTTTGACAGTTTCGTCAATATTTATAAATCAATTCAAAAACTTCGTTAAATTTTCACATTTTATGGTACATTGATTATAAAGTTAATTTTAATCGATTAAATTAAAGAAATCATTGCGTATACCGTTAAAAGTAATTTTGGCTGCACACTTTTTTATGTTTTTATCCATGATGCATAGGAAAATGAGTAAAATATGTTGATGCTATTTTATAGCATTGCAGAATAGCTCTTTCAACATATTCTTTTTGCAGTGGCTTGTTTAATCATTAAATTTTGTGAGTTTTTCTAGTATAAAAGTCAACTGTTTAGCAATCCCTTCAAATGTTATTAAAATTTACATTCCGTAATGTCAGCGCGCTACGTTTGATGGTGTCCGTAGAAATGAACCACCGTGCGTTGAGTGCTGAAGAGCAGAAATGACAACAACAATAAGAAAATAAAATGGCGATCTTTGCGTGTTGTACATTTTTCATTGCGGCCGTTTAAGGTGATTTTTCAACTGAAAGTGATTCGGTATCGTGTATTGCGGGTGCGCGGGGGTCGTCGGAAGTGGCCAGCTGCCGGAAAAACTAGTGGTCATGTGGATGCTCGGTCGGTCCTGAGCGCTGTGGACATGTAATTATACAGTGGCCACGGGTGATTCGGTCGTTAGCGATTGTGAACAAATGAAATTTGTAATGCTTAGGAGAAGGTTGGTGGTGGTTGTGGTAGTGGTAGTAGTGGCCTCAATGAAGGGCACGATGACGACGAGTGTGAGCAGAACAGGAGGATCCTGTCCTGTAAGGGTCGAATAGAGCCCCAAAAATGAACAATCGTGTGATGCAGTTGAAATTGGGAAAGGAAATAACTGAAAATGTACCCCAATAATCAATTTCGTTGTTCGTTCATTGCAGTGCAGACGGAAATCCCCACAACGTTTGGTTGTAACTGACGGATGTACCTTGCCTGTTACTTCTGCTTTTCCCTTCACAACCCCGCTGGCCGCTGGCATAGCAGCAAATACCTGGCTCTCCGTCACTCTCCGCTCTACATGTTCATAATCATTACTATCACCGTTGACGGGACGGTGGTGCCCTTTTTTCGCGAATGGTATATTTTTGAAATCACTCGTTTCTTCTCGAAGATACGATAGAAAAAGTGAGTATGAGTGAGTGATAGGTAAAGTAAGGGAGCAGGCAACGAAGATTATCAACCACACGACGAACGGCTATTGCGTACTGAATGTGTGGATGATGATGATGTACCTCTACAAGCCCTACGTGCTGTTACGATACATTGTATAGTCTGTTTGCGGGTATAGGTGTTTGTGAGTCATGTGCGTATGCCTCGACGGACCACCAACAAGTACTAGGTATAGTGCTTTTGGATCTTATTTTTTCTTCCTTACTATATCTGGCCAGCAGCAAACGGGAAGAACCCTGTTCCATTGTTACATTGTTGCATTGCACATGCAAACACACACACACACACACACTCTCACACGCATGTCTACAGTGGTACACACACACACATGCATGATGGTGACAATCGGCATCCTGGTGTCGTTGCGCCGGTATCCTTTGCACAGAGTGTGCGAATGCGAGAAAGGATGAGAGGGAAAATCACGCAGAAAAAGTTTCAGAAATCCCATAAAAGTCCTTGTGCGGTTGACATTTGAGAGAAGCGAAGGCTGGCCGTGTACACACAGCACATTTATGCATGTGTGTTTGTGGGTGACTGACTGTGTGCGCACGTATGGTTGCGTGTTTTTACGATGTGTGCATTGCTATTTCCCACCGTCGTAGCATGCCATGCATGCGTGTGCCGATTTGAAGAAGTTTGCTAGACTGTTGCTGCTGCTGCTGCTTCTTCAGTCGAAAGTTAAATTTCATAGCATTTTGATAAGCAGCATATTTACAGCATTACGATTGATGGCGTGTGCCACAATTGCTCAAACCGGTAATAGTGGTGCGATGGTGAGTTTTCGTTTATGTCAAGTATTGGATTTTTATAGTTTTCGTTGGTTGATTGTTGGTTGAACCGTGTTTTTGGTGTGGTGCGTGAAACGGTGCCGACGTGTGTGACACAAGCAAGCTTTCCATAAACGTCGCTGGTGAAAGCTGTAAAGACACTGCTGATACGTGAGCGAAAAGAAACGATATAAAACAACAAAATGAATGCGAAGGAAAAATCGGGAAAAACAAAACACAAAGACTTCGGTAGCTCCGGTAGTAGTTGTTTTCCGTGCAACAACCATTCACAGAGCCCCATGGGTGAAGCAAAAGTTGCGGACAAAGGCGAAACAGGCTGCCCTGCGTGAAGGTGGTACCGTCCGCAAATGAAAACTTATTGAGAAGCAAAAGCACAAAACGAAAAATCCGTCGTAACATTGAACGCGGAACGAACATTGGTTATGCGGGGTGCCAGAAAGGAAGTGCCAGAATACCAACCTATCCCCCACTGAAACGGTGAGAAGAAGCGGTAGCGCTTACCCGCAGTGAGATGTGAGTCGCCGTTTGTTGCTAATGAGATGTTTTCGGGTGAAGTAAAATGCGAGGAATACTTTGTGTGTCGTCCGGTGAAGGGTGGTGAGAAGAAGCAAATAACAAAAAAAAAACAAAACTCACTACGAGATAGAGCCAATTATAGAGAGGAGGCCTCAAGACTGTGTGTGATTATGTGCGAGAATGGTCGCACGAGTAAAAACCATCGCGTGGTGTGCGTGTGCTTTCGGTCGCACGTTGGTTCATTGGAGTCTCTACCTTTCTTTCCATTCGCATCATCATTTTCTTCTTCTTCGGCAAACCTTTGATTGTGACACAAGCGTGTGAAGGATGCGTTGCGAGTGGAGGAAGGTGAGTGAGGTTGGCAGGGAAGCCTCTACAACACACAACACGGCAACAGTAGCCAGCAGCTGTACCGTACGTCGCGAGGAACCATCGCTCGTGAATGAGAGCAGTCAACTCTCAAGCAAAAAAAAAAAAACAGTAATCGTAAGTCGAGCAGTGAACATCGTTGGGGTGAGAAATGCGGAGAACAACGTCAACCGAAACCCATTCGAGTTGATATCGCATTTCACAATTATTTTGCCTGTTTTTAGCAACACATAGTGCACGTGGATCTCTATGTCTCTAGCATCTGTGATGAAACTTCAATTAACAAAAAATCAATGTTCTTGCACAAAGCTAGGTTTGATGAAAAATTGAAAACAAAAAAAAATGTACAAACCGCCGACCGTCCCTCAACCAGCAACGATCACTTCTCAATGTTCTGTCATAGCACTACATAGTGTCCCTGGAACGGAAGAAATACTCTCTCCGTCCCGCGGGAATCTATTTTACGAATCCAACCCAATCTCAACGAAGGAATGCCTCATTTGAAAAGTTAGCTTGAAGGAAGAAACATTAGCCGATTGTAGGGAAAACGCAGACATGCATGCGTAAGAACCACACTAAGATCAACGACGTTTTTTTTTTTCGGGTTCGTTGAACGTATGCATTGGAATGGTGAAACGGAAATCGAAAAGGATATCCCTCATAAAATGCATTTCGAGGGTAACGTTTATTGTCAAAAATGCTGTGAAAGGTTGCCTTTACTTGTTTAAAGGTTGGTCGCACCGGAACGTCTTCGGTAGGGTTCGGGTTTTGTTACGGTAGTATTTGTGGCCTCAAGCTGTTGCGCTAACGCTTGAAACTTTGGCATTTCAGCACTGTATCGTTGCAAAACAGTTTAAAGGTTAGCTAGGATCTTTTCGTAAAGATTTTCTTTACTGAGATTTCTGCTATTTACAACATAACATGTTCTCTAAACAAGCAGGATCGAAATTTAACATCGTTTGCTTGTTTGCTTGTCGTGATAATCAACCTTTTTTCAATTAAACTGTTCCTGCAAAATTTTCTTTTTAGTGTTTATTACTTTTTCCTTTTTTTTTTGTTACATTTTCCTTTAAGCACTCCTATGGTTTTGCTAATCCAAAAAACTCTGTTAGGATCATTTACATCCAAACACCAAAATTATAAAAATTTGTAGGAATTTTCAGTTTTAAGAATTTGAATCTAAACGAATTTTAAAAGTAAAAACATATAATATAAGCGAAATGTTTGATACGAGACAAGTTCGTTTAAAATTCAATCCAAATGTAATTTAATTGCAATGCATTAAACATTTTTAGAATAACTGTGATATTATTAGGTTTTCATAGATTTAATAGTTTGTTTGTGGATTTTTTCTTCTCCTGCTCATGACCTGTTCATTTAGCAGGAGTTTTACTTTATTTAGATTATATATGATATTTTTTAAGAATCATTTGGTTCCGATTTGGTGTTCTAGTTCAATTAAAATCTTAAACCAAATGAAGGCCTTTTTCTCTTAGCATATCGATCACCATTTAAATACTTTTACAGAACTTATTATGATTATTCTTTTAATAGGTTTCCAAAAGTATACGATTTCGTTGATGTGGCACGGAAGATTGCCGTACTTTTTGCATGATTTCGATTACGTCTACGGCAGCACAACAATTGGTACAACTAGCCTGTATTGAATCGAAAGTGCAAGCTTATTAACTATTACGATTTGTAAGAAAATGCAAGTATTTATTCCAATTTATGTAAATGGAATAGATTCATTGGCTCTATAACCTCGCGATGTCCTCATAGCTGGGTAGTCAATCAGGCGTACGTGGTATAAAGGAATATACTTTGCTTTTTATTGATAAAACCTGATTGTTGGAATTATCAACAAAATTTAACTTGAACTGTGTAGCTTACAAAATTTAGCTAAACAACAAACGCTTACACATACCCTTCGGTTAATTATTAATTTGATTAAACCGTAAGCTACCATACCATACTGTGCCATACTTACACAGTATCTATCGCCAGGTGTGTAGTAGTCAGTCTGTGGGCGAGATGTGCCCTAACTCTGTGCGTAATATCTACACCAAATGCACTACCGTGGAATGCAGCCGAACTTCTTCGATAGGCAAGGCGGAGAGGGTTGGGAATGTGGCAGGTTTCTTCCTCCCGGTTGTGAAATCAATTTGTGCTAAATCAAGCGTATCGCAACGTTTCGCTTCGGTGTGCGTTTATGTTTATTTTGCATCGACTGATAAATCGTTCGTGTTAGTGCATAAGTGCTGTTTTTTTTGTAACGTTGTATGTACAAATACGTTTATTTGTTTTCGATTGCGGGTTTTTAGATTGTTGTGAGATTTGTTTTGACGAAGAATAAGTAAATTTAGAATAATATATCATTAGACACAGGAATCTATTGTTCGGCAGATGATTCGATCATGATTGTGAATATTTTAAGTGTTTTCTAGTTTCCTACTTGCATCAACCGAGGGAGGAGTGTATGGTGGTGTGTAAGGTAGCCGGAGATTCCAGCCTGTCTGTGTGCATGATTGTTTCTAGTGATCTGTGGGTGAGCACGACCGAGTGAGCAAGATTTACGACGCAGACAATAGTGGTGTGTGATGTAAAGGGAGAAGGAAGTCTACTTATACAGTCGTAAAAGTGGTGCATAAACTTGGTGCAGTTACAAAATACTATTGTTAAAAGTTAAAACCCAGCACTTTAAAAACAGCCTATGCCAGGTGCTTATATGTGCTATGATGAACGGAAGGAACAGTGGATTTAAATGCAAAAAAAAAAATGATGAAATTCATGAAATTGGAGTGCGATCAAAATGACCAACGAAGAACAAAACGAGTTCACAGATCGTGTATGATAGGATGGTGCGTTTGTAGTGGTGTGGTGGCGATGGCTAAAGAGGATGTTGTTTTCCCTATGCCTATACTATACGCGTGCGTGTGAGTGTGTGTGTGAGTGTGTGTTGTGTTGTTGGCAATGGTTGTTTTTTTCCGACAACAAATTCCCGTGCAGTCCTGTGTCTCGTACGACCCCCAAATGTAATGCGCAATCAAGTCCCCGTAATCCGCGTGTCGTACGATGCATATAGTCTCACATACATAACACAATTATCTACCGCTTGCGTTCATACTGTGTATATGTTTGAGTGTGTGTGTGCTGGTTGGCGTGGATGTAGTCGTGTGAGGCGCGACACGATCGCCGTTTCTAATTGTGATAACTCGCGTAATCGTAATCAGCAAGTGAGCGTGATTAAACTCGACCGGACGTTGTGTGTAGCCGTAAAATGTGTGTGCATGTGACGGACGTGAACGTTCCGTGCAGCAACGCGGTGCGTGTGCGTGGCCTGTGTACGTGGTTGGTAGTGTTGGTTTTGTGTCTGTATGCGCGTAGCAGTAGTAAAAGCCTACTGTGACGCAAACACATTATGTGGCTACGGGTGCAAAATAACACAGCGTAAAACACTCACACGCGAATAGGTGTAAATGGTTGGGGGTAGTTTTGCTACGCGAAAACCCACGAAGGTTGAAATGATGAAGGTGCACACTGCCTCACCCCCTCCCGTTTAAACGCTATGCGCTATTGATTGGTGAATAGACGCACACAAAGCCAAAACACACACTCCAATCATTCGGTTGAAGAACAGAAGCTCTCGCGCAACACGAAAACAGCTGCTGCTGCACACCATACTGTATGCCAGCGGATGAAAGAAAAAAGCAGCCAATGAGTTTGTGTGTGAGCAGTGAGCATAATCGACTTCATTCGGCAGCAGCAAGGTGAGTAAATGTTTTATTTGCTGGTTCAAGGGTTGTTTTTTTTTCGTTGTTGGTTCCGCTGTGTGAGGGCCAGTGAGAAAAGGTACATGTTGTTGCCAGTGAGTGATGATCATCATGCACTTGAAAGCTTAGAGAGGGTTTAGGGCGATCGCTGTTTATTGCAGACACAACACTGCACATTGCTCACGCGTTTACGTTTGTGCATGTGTGTGTGTGTGTGGCGGGGTTTCTATCGAATTCGCGGGGATTCAATGTAGATGTTTGATAATTACTTGTCAAAGCACAACACGGGGCTATTTTTAATACATTATTTTAACATGTTTCTCGTAACTGTACGGATTTGTCATGCTAAATATGATGATTGTAAAGATCATTTGTAATTTGCGGGAAAACAATTAACAACAGTGCCTTGCCCTAGTGGTTGATGTTTTGATCACAAATTAAGAAAACAACAACTACCATTTGTAGTAAACAATCAGCCACAATTGTTGATTGACTGTATATTTGAAAAAAAAAACCCGTACAAAAACAAACAAATGAGCTTAGGGCACAACAGGACCTGCTGTTCTGTCTGGCTTGACGCTGTAGGTCTGACATTGTTCAAGTGTGAAGCCGAAGTCTAGGTTATCAGTTACATCATCCTATTGAGAGCATTAGTTAAATGCCGAATAGTTGGACGATTTAAATGAGCTTACAAGCGATCATTTGAATACAACGCACCTTAGTATCAATTACATTCCATACTGACTAATGAAATGGTTGGGAAAGTCTCGATGGAAAGTATGCTATTAGAATTCGTTGTCAGATTTCCAGTGGTGCAATCAATCGATAACATTCGTTAATCAATCAATCCCACCCAATTGCGCCCGAGAGATTGACGCACCCCCCTCCCTTCCGTACATGTATGGGTGGCATAAAGGTCTTGCGCTGTCCTCTGTTTGTGGAGCACTAGCACCGCGATGAGAGGGTATTTTCGATGGACAAATTGTTCTGCTTCTCTGCGTGTTTGAGAAGCGCCCTGTTGTGTCGCACAGAAAGACGTTAGCAACAGGGCCGGCAGCCTGTCGTGAGAAACAAAAAAAAAACGGCAGGAGGATGTCCAAGCGAGGAAGGCACAGATTTACGAGGCAGGCGGGGGTAGGCGCAATGCGTGTGTATCTTCGCTTGTAGTAAGTTATGTCAACGGTACATACACATTCGCAACGCATCCTTTTGCAGTTATAAACCTTCGACCTTTTTTTTTTGCGTCTATCTCATTTTGGTGCTTCTGCTGCATTTTGCTCGATCACTGTTGCATGTGTTGGTTTGTTTGTTTGCTTGCTCCCTTACTTGGGTGTGTGTGTGTGCGTGCTCGGATGAACGAAGTGTGCCACTTTGCAGGTGGCTTGCGTTTTTGCTGTCGTTGTTAAGCCAACTTGGTCGATTGCAATGTGCCGAGTGTGAGTTTGAGTCTGTGTGTGTGTATTGGTGAGATACGCGGTCTACCTTGGTGGGTGGTTGGGTGGTATGTTTTTTTTCTTCATAGAGCGGTGCTAAATGCTCATTGCCACCGTCAGCAATGGGGGTTGAAGAGGCCCCTTCAGTTTCTCCGTTTATTATTGTTGTTGTTGTTGTTGTTGCTGTCTTCAACGCTTGCACACGATGGCCATGAGACAGATGACTGCGAGTTTGGAGAATTGGAATTAAAGATCGTATGGCGTGCGATGGTTTAGACCTGGTCGGGTCTGTGATTAATTGCTACGGCCGAACAGTTGGTGCACTCCTCCTGAATTGTGGTGGCCCTCACACAAGCTGGGCGATGTTTCATCACGTTGTGTTGCAGTGGAATACAATTTCCTTTGCTCACTGTGTTCTATGTGTCTTAATTGAAACTTAACATGTATTCCCTAACCAAGTGGTCTTAGTGGACGGGTTTAAGCGGGTGAATTAGTACCTAATTTAATTTGGATATTTGGGTAACGATAGTTTTCTAGTTCGGTTGGTTTTCGGTCGATATAATCATATGGTGTTGTTTTAGTTGAACTTGACTTATCTTTTACTGAGCTGCCATGATGTGACTAGCGCATTACAGACTTGTAGTGTCTAGTAGATTTGTTTACTAGTCATCTAGTAGTCATCTCGTCCCATTTTTCTTATACCGGATATCGATGAGTCACCAAAAAAAAAACGTTGGTAGGAAAACACGAATGATTCATTTCGTATATGGGTATGTAGGTTACTTTACCGGTATTGGTTACTAGTAAGTATGTGTGGTTTAAGATAGGTTTTGAAGTCAAGTATGATTCAAGTGACAGAGCTTAAGTTGATGTTTTAGTTTCAAAAGATTTTCATAACTTTGTGCTTATTATTGTATTTGTGATGAGCGATAAACGTATTCTTGTTTTTGGCTTTCAAAATCTGGTTTTCATCTACCATTTCAACTCTGATTTCAACATATTGCTGTAAGAAATACCGTGTGTTTTAAAATATTGTTTTACATAACATTTACTTTATCCTTTAACTTTTATTAACTTTAACATTATTCCAGTTAATGTATCAAAATATGTTGAAATCAGAGTTGAAATTCTTCATCAGTAACATTTACAGAAGAAATGCTAAATCATAACACGATGCCTCGACTTGTTATGAAGGGCACTTTACTATGTTGCTATTAATAGCTTTGCAATGTTATCGGGTTTTCTCCCACGCACCCACGTATATCCTGAATTGGCTTTGTATTGCCCGCCGGGTACAGATATGCTCAAAAATAGCCAAAAGTAAAGCCACCCTACCGCCCACATTTTCCACAAACACTTTCACTTTGGATAACAAAATTCCTCGTACGCTTCTCTACAACCATTAAATCGTGTTTGAAAACGTTTGAAAAAATTGGGCTTCCAAAACTCCGCTTCAAAGTGTAAGTGTTATATAGTAGCCTAATAGCGGAAGAAATGATTTCCATCCATCCCACAGTTTAAACAGTTGGTGCTTGCGCAGATGTTTTAAAAACATCCAACTTTTTGGAGTCTTGTATTTATTGGTACAATCGCTGTTGCTATATAACTGCGTATTCTTTACGACAATCAATAACGTGTTAAGCTATATTGGAGGCACTGTGTTCTAGACTGTCCAAAAATGTGTAGTTTATGCTTTGTAAAAATTATATTATTAAAGACGTATTTATTTATAAATATATTATTTACATACAAACATACGCGTTGAACAGCAACAGTAACAGAATAGTCTAAAGTGGAAATAAATCTCGACTGAACCGCCTAGAAATGAGATCGTAACATCACGGACGGCTGGTTGGAACTGTGAAAAACGACAGTCTCTGTGGGCACGTTTATTTTTGTGCCAACGCCATGTGCTCCACAGTGAGCGGATGAAGCCGGACGCCGGAGGTCGATGTTTTGCCACCGAATGTTTATGATAAAACAAGAGACAAATAGAACACACCAACGGGAAAGAATGAGATGGGGGGAAAATGGTTGGAATTCGGTTGACGCGTGCGTTATGCCCGGTTCGGGAAAATACATGTACGTATGGTGTGCCGTCACTTTCTTCTCTATGCTCATTGTTTCCGGCGATGGTGGCTCCTGTTTTCTCTATGCTGCTCTATTCTTTTCAAGTTTGCATCATCCACCATCATCAGCACACCCACCTTCTTGGGCGGACTTTCCGATGGGGCACCCTTACTTTCTTTGTTATGATTTTGTTTGGAAGAGTACTACGTCCTCATGCTCACGCGCTCACTCTCACTTTCTCATGGCTTCAATCAGCGAGTCCCTTTGCTGGCGTTTCGCGTTTTGGTTCTCTCGTTCGGCAACGCTCACGTTACGAACGTGTGTGATTTTTGGTCCTTAAATTTGTTGTTTAT
>KZ061554.1:128687-186572 GCA_002091835.1 Anopheles maculatus
AAAAAAAAAACGTTGGTAGGAAAACACGAATGATTCATTTCGTATATAGGGGTGTAGGTTACTTTACCGGTATTGGTTACTAGTAAGTATGTGTGGTTTAAGATAGGTTTTGAAGTCAAGTATGATTCAAGTGACAGAGCTTAAGTTGATGTTTTAGTTTCAAAAGGTTTTCATAACTTTGTGCTTATTATTGTATTTGTGATGAGCGATAAACGTATTCTTGTTTTTGGCTTTCAAAATCTGGTTTTCATCTACCATTTCTAACTCTGATAACCAGTCCTGCTGTAAGAAATACCGTGTGTTTTAAAATATTGTTTTACATAACATTTACTTTATCCTTTAACTTTTATTAACTTTAACATTATTCCAGTTAATGTATCAAAATATGTTGAAATCAGAGTTGAAATTCTTCATCAGTAACATTTACAGAAGAAATGCTAAATCATAACACGATGCCTCGACTTGTTATGAAGGGCACTTTACTATGTTGCTATTAATAGCTTTGCAATGTTATCGGGTTTTCTCCCACGCACCCACGTATATCCTGAATTGGCTTTGTATTGCCCGCCGGGTACAGATATGCTCAAAAATAGCCAAAAGTAAAGCCACCCTACCGCCCACATTTTCCACAAACACTTTCACTTTGGATAACAAAATTCCTCGTACGCTTCTCTACAACCATTAAATCGTGTTTGAAAACGTTTGAAAAAATTGGGCTTCCAAAACTCCGCTTCAAAGTGTAAGTGTTATATAGTAGCCTAATAGCGGAAGAAATGATTTCCATCCATCCCACAGTTTAAACAGTTGGTGCTTGCGCAGATGTTTTAAAAACATCCAACTTTTTGGAGTCTTGTATTTATTGGTACAATCGCTGTTGCTATATAACTGCGTATTCTTTACGACAATCAATAACGTGTTAAGCTATATTGGAGGCACTGTGTTCTAGACTGTCCAAAAATGTGTAGTTTATGCTTTGTAAAAATTATATTATTAAAGACGTATTTATTTATAAATATATTATTTACATACAAACATACGCGTTGAACAGCAACAGTAACAGAATAGTCTAAAGTGGAAATAAATCTCGACTGAACCGCCTAGAAATGAGATCGTAACATCACGGACGGCTGGTTGGAACTGTGAAAAACGACAGTCTCTGTGGGCACGTTTATTTTTGTGCCAACGCCATGTGCTCCACAGTGAGCGGATGAAGCCGGACGCCGGAGGTCGATGTTTTGCCACCGAATGTTTATGATGAAACAAGAGACAAATAGAACACACGAAAATGGGAAAGAATGAGACGGGGGAAAATGGTTGGAATTCGGTTGACGCGTGCGTTATGCCCGGTTCGGGAAAATACATGTACGTATGGTGTGCCGTCACTTTCTTCTCTATGCTCATTGTTTCCGGCGATGGTGGCTCCTGTTTTCTCTATGCTGCTCTATTCTTTTCAAGTTTGCATCATCCACCATCATCAGCACACCCACCTTCTTGGGCGGACTTTCCGATGGGGCACCCTTACTTTCTTTGTTATGATTTTGTTTGGAAGAGTACTACGTCCTCATGCTCACGCGCTCACTCTCACTTTCTCATGGCTTCAATCAGCGAGTCCCTTTGCTGGCGTTTCGCGTTTTGGTTCTCTCATTCGGCAACGCTCACGTTACGAACGTGTGTGATTTTTGGTCCTTAAATTTGTTGTTTATCTTTTTCAAAATGTCGATGATTTTTGTACCTCCGGGATTTGCCTGCCGTTAATGCATAATTACGGTAACTTATATGCGTTCTGAAAATTTTAAAAATATTCACTAGTTACTGCTACGATATGTTCATCAATCGAGAAAACCGCTAACCTTACAATACCTGATTGAAATAATTGGTAATGCAAGTGAAATGATAAAAACAGAAAATAAGAGTTAGTGGTGGCGGTCGATTCGTTGGTTAATCATTCAGATATATACTGCGCAAGACGCAAATACAGGACAGAATGCTTCTCCAGCTTCTCCGACAATTTTCTCAGCTGGTCCCTCAGAAGCAATCTCCATGTTAGCTTTCTCATCGTGGTGCTGTAGGGACAATGTCGCGATACATTTTTTTTGCCAGGTATGGCCGACAGTTGCGCCTGGGTCTGCTGGTTACAGCTTTGCAATATTGCATTGAAACTGATTGCTTTTTTCGTTTCTCTAATGGTTTTTTCGTTTTTATACTAATGGCGGATACTGCTCAGATCATTTAAAATATAAACTATCCGGGAAACAAGGTTGGAATTCGTATACAATATTATTTCTTTTTCGTATTGTGTTCTAATAAATACATACTTTGATAAGTTGTGAATTGAATTGAATTGAATTGAATTGATGTATAAAATTACCATTTACTTGTTTTTACGTGACCGTATACTCTGCCTTTTTCAAACTATTTGTTGTGTTTTTGGTTTAAATTAAAGCAGGTTTTTTCAAATATATTCCACCATATAACAAAAACTTGCCGGCCCAAGGAAAGAAGATAAATTAATAATGTTACGGGGAAAGTTGCACACGGTGCCCCTAGTTGCATTTCGCAAAATGAGTTTGCTTGAAAGAGAAGAGCAAAACAAAACTGCTCTCCGCCAGAACACACAATCTGTAAAAATATGCAAAACGCCGGCGTCGAATGCAAAACGAAAACCCTATGCATGCTCTCTTCCATTTTAAAATTAAAGCGTAAACATTTTGTTTTTATTTTCGTAAGTTTGTTTGCATGCGGCTATGCACAGCCGCTGTTACCGTATGTGAAAATTGAGTTTTGTGGTTTGTGTGAAAGTTGGGCAAATGGAAAAATAGTAAACAATGAGCAAATCTTACATGCAACCGTTTTGTAGTGTTTGAAAATGTGAGAAAACAAAAACTATTACCTAAATTATGAATATCGATTTGATAGCGTGGCTACTGCGTATTGTGGTTTACTATGTAGCCACGTGATTTGTCTGTTGGAGTTTCATGTATTTGCGTCAGTATTTGTGTTCCTACTCTCGGTGGGTGAATACATTCGCTTGCCGAAGTTTCGTTCTTACACTGGGTTGAAGGAGAGCGAGAGCACGTGGCTGTACTTTGTTGATTGTGGTTGATCAGTAATAGAGAGCTATTGGAATTCTGTTCGATCGCTTGCGAAGTGTAGCGTGACGCTGGTCAATCAAGAATGGCAAGAATCAAATGAAAAGTGTAGCTGTCTACATTGTCCATGGTTCGGGGCGCGCTGTTGAATTTTTATGCTGACGACCCTTATACCCCCCTTAGATGGGGCTTGGTGTTTTATGCTGATGGGATGGGAGTAAACTAGGGATGATATTCGTGACCGAGCGAGCTGATGGATCAATCAAACGCTCGTCAAATTATTTGGAGAAATATGGAAGGAAACCAGGAGACCGTTGGGTTTGTTTTTGACCTAAATCAGGTTAAAATTTCAGAGTATTTTGAATGGTTTCGTAATAATAACAACATTTTACGCCACGGATGCTCATGCTGGAACAGCAGAATCAGTTGATTCTGGCTTGCTTGAATCGATTTTACTCGGTCCTTGAACACCACCGGTACTGCTTCGGTCACTGGACCACCCAAATCTGGAACGCTATCGCTATTAAAGAAACTTTACAACAGTATATAAAAATTGTTCAATGTACAATTTTAGACTGTCTGAATATTAGCCTCTGGGGATCATGTTACACTCTTGTGTAATTAGAAAATATTTGTTTGGAGAAATCATTTAGATATATTTTTTCTCAATTAAATTGCTATAAATTTCCATAGCGATGTCTGATAAAATGACAGAAACATTATTTCTAAACGATGTATCAATAAGACCTGACAACATCCAGAATGTAAATCAACATTTGCATAAAAAAGTTTCGTTTTAGAAGATGCCACGCAAAATTAGGTTTAAGATTACTGACACTGATATTTGCATTTACGGAGTGATGTATACTGTTGTATGCATGAAAAAGTTTGTGAAGAGGTTCATTCGCAACAAATTCTGTAAACCTAAATTCTATATAGAAAAGTGGTCTGGGCCTTGAGTACCTAGCAGCCTGATAATTGATTTTATGAAGAATTTACGGAGCGTCGATTAATCCGGTGATCAGATTATGAAAAAATATACTGAGCTGTCATTCGTCTTGAAGAGATTCCGGTCCGAATAGATGGCACCTAGCACGATAGGAAGGGTACAATGCCTCACGGGACCACTGTAGCAGATTAAATAGGGTACGAGTACATTTTTTCTGTATAGATTCTAGTTTATCGATACGATATTGCGCATTGATGGAGTCCAAATAATGCAGGCGAAATATGACGGGTTTAGTTAGGAAACTTATGTTTTTAGTTTAGGTTGACAGAACATTCGTAATATTCTTCTTCTTCTTTCTTGGCCTAACGACCTCTTAGGTCATGCCTGCAATTTCTGGCTTACTAGACTTATTGTTACCGCATAGTTGGATAGTCAGTCCTCACTATGGGGGAACGGCCCAGATGAGACTTGAACCCCGGTCCTGCCGTGTGAAGACCGGCGTCGCTGTCGCATCTACCACCGGGCCGCCCATTAACATTATGGCAGTCAAAACAGTTTAACAACCGATGTAATATTATGACAGAATGGTATCACAAACTTGCAGCATTACAAAAAAATTACTTCGTTCTAAATTGAAGTCTTATTGAGTTTAGTTGCTTTTTTGTATTGTAATAGCATCAATAAATGAAGTAGCATAATTGGTGTAACTATTAATGTTTGACTGTAACGCACGTTGCTTCGGATTGTTCTGTACCACTAAAGACGCCGTTCTCAGGGTACGAAACATTTGAATAAACAGATTTCAAACACATAATTGGTGACGACAGTGAGAGAAATGGTTGTAACAGCTGTTTTTGCTTTGCTTCACGTTTCCATTCCGTCGTGTTGCGTATGGCACTTTCCATGCCTGCATCTTGCTTGCGCGCTCAGTTTTTACGACCGCACGCGAGTGCATTATATTTTACGATCGTTTAAATGCATTTCCAAAAACCATCCACCGAGATGATGGGTGGCGTGGCGCGTTCGCTGCTGCATCGTTTCTTGGCTGCAACTTTGTTGTGAAGCAGCACGACTAAAGCAACGACGCTATCCCATGTGTCGATCCTACGGATGGTGGATGAGAATTTGTGAGTGTATAATGAGAAACACTCTTGTCCCGATATGTTCGGAAGGTAGTGGTGAGGAAAGGCAACGGCTGGATGTACTTGATGGGGCTCCCGTCCCTAAAACACACATGCACTCGATGCTCGGTATCGGATTGCAAGACGAGAATAAGTAGGGTCGTTAATCGGCCATAAAAACCACGTCACCCTTGTTGTTGGTGAGCCGGATACGCCTTCACTTGCACGACGGTTCAAAATAGCCATAGATCGAGATAGCAAGCAACAGTTGGTTTCTTCACCAAACTGCATACTGTTGCATTGCTTCTTAGTGCGAACATCACTCCATTTTGCTTCCGGAAGGAGGAACGGGTAAGGTAAATGCGGAAACATTAAAATCTGTCTGTTGGTCGTACTGTTCCGATCAGATGTTTAGGTTCACATTATCTATTCAAAGGGACATTTTTATGCATATCTGTTTATGAGGACATGTACGCATCTTTGATGGGACGTTTGCATACATGGAACAAGTTTCATTTACTTTTATAGCTGTGTCTAAGTAATGTCCATCGTTTCTTTTTGATATCGATTAAACTAAACAATTAAAGATGACTACCTCAATCAGATTTGGATCAGTAATATGGTTGCTGTATTATACGTACGAAAGAATGACACTTATTATTCTTTTTAAAACGATATTAATCACGTACAGGTATTACTAAATTGTTGATTTTTTTTTATTCTATACAGAAGGTCTAGTCTGACTGTATTGCTAACTTTTTGACTTACATTGTGTATATATATATAATCTAGCATTTTTTTTATAACCCAGTTCCAAGAAGGAAGGCGGCCGAAAGATAAACAGAGCACAAATTGTCTGAGAAAACTGTGTCCCGAAAACGATGCGCCGGTATTTCTTGGTTGAGTTCATTTATTTCTTTTAACACACGATCCGCTTTGGTATCCGTTAGACGACGGGGTGCGGCACTGTCATTGCCTTATCGTGGGCCTATTTTTAGTGACCATGTGTATGTACTGAACGTGCTTGTTAGTGTGAGCCTTTGGAATCATATTTCGGCACTTTAGCCCAGCAGGTGGTTATGGTTTTGTTAGTTGTGTGTTGCACGCGGTGCACGATGTAGGAGGAATATGAAAACAAATATTCGATTCGCCAAAGTTTAACAGCGTCTTACATAGTAGTGGGTGTTTACTGGTAAACATGTTAAAACTCTATTAAGAAAATTTGAGCTACTCCTTACTAAATCTAATACGTTCAGTAGCATATTAATCAATCTGCTTGAAAGAAACCAGAACAAAATTGTGCTGGAAATTGATGTACTTACTGCTTGAAGCAGTTTGCCATTTTGCTTCCGCCGCTCTTAATCTAAATCAGTCGGTGCTCGCTTTCACACTTTCTCTCGCGGAAGATGTATCCGTAATGTCCACTGAAGATGGTGGTGTGTCTTCGTTCGTTTGCCGTACTGCGTACGTATATTTTTTGCTTCGTCTGATACACCTCACTCAATCACACACGCACACAGAGCGTGAGAGACCGTCGCAAAGTAACATTCCTTTCACTCTCAACCATGGCGGCCTTGGTTTGTTGGCGCTGGGGATGTTTTAAAAACAGGTCGCTGCAGAGGAAGTCACCACGTCGTGGGCATGCAGACAAATTTTAAGTGCACTTCTTCCCTGCCCTAAACTGCGCATGCAGAAATGGCTCCTTCCTCTGCTTTGTCCCAGTGAAACTACGGTATATGTGATGCATAGTACGTGGGTGTTTGGATAGGTGTGTTCGTGTGGTTCTGGCCGGTAGCTGTGCTGCGCTGTGCTGTATTTCGTCGGCAGAGTTTTGTTTTGTGTGGTTTTATGGGATCGTGATTTGTGTGTGACCAACACACTGTGTTTCGCATCGGCGAGCGGCTGTTGCTTTTGAATATATTTTCTATTTTCGGACCAACGTCTAGGACTAGGCGAAGCGCTCTTCCCTTTAATTTACTCACTCACTAGTGTTTTCTGTTTTTTTTTCGCCATTGGTTGAAATAATCGGGCCGAATGTCATCGTTTTCTAACCATCATATCAATTAGGTGCAATTAGATGTATCTGTTCGGCAGCGGATTGTACATTAAAAGTAATTTTATTTGTTAGAATTTGTTCTGTCTCCTTCTTTTAGTGGGACCACCGTTGCTTACAAACAAGATAGCTTTTATTTTTACGACATTTTTATTATCTCATGTTACCGACACTCACCGACAACGAAGTTTGAGTACAGTGCATTGAAGGTAGTTAGTTGATGCCAGTCGTATAAGGTATGGATAACAGGATAAACGAAGGGATTATTCTGTCCGATTAGCTCGCACTTCCATTGCGTTGTTTATTTTGCCAAAACGAAAATGAAGTAATCCACTTAGGTGTGTTGATTTTTAAGCTTAGGTGAAAAGTGGGTTAAAGAACAAGTGTGATTTCACTATGTTCTGACTAGTGAGTTAACGTAATCTGGGTACAAAATATTGCACGCCGTTCTCAGGGTACGAAACATTTGAATAAACAGATTTCAAACACATAATTGGTGACGACAGTGAGAGAAATGGTTGTAACAGCTGTTTTTGCTTTGCTTCACGTTTCCATTCCGTCGTGTTGCGTATGGCACTTTCCATGCTTGCATCTTGCTGGCGCGCTCAGTTTTTACGACCGCACGCGAGTGCATTATATTTTACGATCGTTTAAATGCATTTCCAAAAACCATCCACCGAGATGATGGGTGGCGTGGCGCGTTCGCTGCTGCATCGTTTCTTGGCTGCAACTTTGTTGTGAAGCAGCACGACTAAAGCAACGACGCTATCCCATGTGTCGATCCTACGGATGGTGGATGAGAATTTGTGAGTGTATAATGAGAAACACTCTTGTCCCGATATGTTCGGAAGGTAGTGGTGAGGAAAGGCAACGGCTGGATGTACTTGATGGGGCTCCCGTCCCTAAAACACACATGCACTCGATGCTCGGTATCGGATTGCAAGACGAGAATAAGTAGGGTCGTTAATCGGCCATAAAAACCACGTCACCCTTGTTGTTGGTGAGACGGATACGCCTTCACTTGCACGACGGTTCAAAATAGCCATAGATCGAGATAGCAAGCAACAGTTGGTTTCTTCACCAAACTGCATACTGTTGCATTGCTTCTTAGTGCGAACATCACTCCATTTTGCTTCCGGAAGGAGGAACGGGTAAGGTAAATGCGGAAACATTAAAATCTGTTTGTTGGTCGTACTGTTCCGATCAGATGTTTAGGTTCACATTATCTATTCAAAGGGACATTTTTATGCATATCTGTTTATGAGGACATGTACGCATCTTTGATGGGACGTTTGTATACATGGAACAAGTTTCATTTACTTTTATAGCTGTGTCTAAGTAATGTCCATCGTTTCTTTTTGATATCGATTAAACTAAACAATTAAAGATGACTACCTCAATCAGATTTGGATCAGTAATATGGTTGCTGTATTATACGTACGAAAGAATGACACTTATTATTCTTTTTAAAACGATATTAATCACGTACAGGTATTACTAAATTGTTGATTTTTTTTTATTCTATACAGAAGGTCTAGTCTGACTGTATTGCTAACTTTTTGACTTACATTGTGTATATATATATAATCTAGCATTTTTTTTATAACCCAGTTCCAAGAAGGAAGGCGGCCGAAAGATAAACAGAGCACAAATTGTCTGAGAAAACTGTGTCCCGAAAACGATGCGCCGGTATTTCTTGGTTGAGTTCATTTATTTTTTTAACACACGATCCGCTTTGGTATCCGTTAGACGACGGGGTGCGGCACTGTCATTGCCTTATCGTGGGCCTATTTTTAGTGACCATGTGTATGTACTGAACGTGCTTGTTAGTGTGAGCCTTTGGAATCATATTTCGGCACTTTAGCCCAGCAGGTGGTTATGGTTTTGTTAGTTGTGTGTTGCACGCGGTGCACGATGTAGGAGGAATATGAAAACAAATATTCGATTCGCCAAAGTTTAACAGCGTCTTACATAGTAGTGGGTGTTTACTGGTAAACATGTTAAAACTCTATTAAGAAAATTTGAGCTACTCCTTACTAAATCTAATACGTTCAGTAGCATATTAATCAATCTGCTTGAAAGAAACCAGAACAAAATTGTGCTGGAAATTGATGTACTTACTGCTTGAAGCAGTTTGCCATTTTGCTTCCGCCGCTCTTAATCTAAATCAGTCGGTGCTCGCTTTCACACTTTCTCTCGCGGAAGATGTATCCGTAATGTCCACTGAAGATGGTGGTGTGTCTTCGTTCGTTTGCCGTACTGCGTACGTATATTTTTTGCTTCGTCTGATACACCTCACTCAATCACACACGCACACAGAGCGTGAGAGACCGTCGCAAAGTAACATTCCTTTCACTCTCAACCATGGCGGCCTTGGTTTGTTGGCGCTGGGGATGTTTTAAAAACAGGTCGCTGCAGAGGAAGTCACCACGTCGTGGGCATGCAGACAAATTTTAAGTGCACTTCTTCCCTGCCCTAAACTGCGCATGCAGAAATGGCTCCTTCCTCTGCTTTGTCCCAGTGAAACTACGGTATATGTGATGCATAGTACGTGGGTGTTTGGATAGGTGTGTTCGTGTGGTTCTGGCCGGTAGCTGTGCTGCGCTGTGCTGTATTTCGTCGGCAGAGTTTTGTTTTGTGTGGTTTTATGGGATCGTGATTTGTGTGTGACCAACACACTGTGTTTCGCATCGGCGAGCGGCTGTTGCTTTTGAATATATTTTCTATTTTCGGACCAACGTCTAGGACTAGGCGAAGCGCTCTTCCCTTTAATTTACTCACTCACTAGTGTTTTCTGTTTTTTTTTCGCCATTGGTTGAAATAATCGGGCCGAATGTCATCGTTTTCTAACCATCATATCAATTAGGTGCAATTAGATGTATCTGTTCGTCAGCGGATTGTACATTAAAAGTAATTTTATTTGTTAGAATTTGTTCTGTCTCCTTCTTTTAGTGGGACCACCGTTGCTTACAAACAAGATAGCTTTTATTTTTACGACATTTTTATTATCTCATGTTACCGACACTCACCGACAACGAAGTTTGAGTACAGTGCATTGAAGGTAGTTAGTTGATGCCAGTCGTATAAGGTATGGATAACAGGATAAACGAAGGGATTATTCTGTCCGATTAGCTCGCACTTCCATTGCGTTGTTTATTTTGCCAAAACGAAAATGAAGTAATCCACTTAGGTGTGTTGATTTTTAAGCTTAGGTGAAAAGTGGGTTAAAGAACAAGTGTGATTTTACTATGTTCTGTCTAGTGAGTTAACGTAATCTGGGGTACAAAATATTGCTACAACGCATGTTACAATTAAATTGAATTTAGTGTATATTGTGGTTATTTGAAAATAACTTATTTATGAATTACTATTACTTAATTACGTTACTTAAGTAATAAAATATGAACCCATAGCAGTTTATCAGTATTCTATTTTTGAAAATAGGGCTAATGTCTCCATTTACCAAGACCCATACCATTGAGATATTTCAATTCATTTAGTTTCAAAGTTTACTTTTTCAAAAAAAAAAACTAGAAAACTAATCCTCTAGTAATCGTCCGTTCGTCGTCTTTTTATTGATATCATCTTTCACTCAATTCAGCAAGAACAGTAATGTGGGTGTCGGTAGTATCTGTACCCCAATTAAATTATCTCCTCCTGCATGATGAACGGAGGATATTTCTTTCCACCAGGCGATAAGACCGTCCAGATTGCTCGTAGGACGTAGCAAATAGTCGTCTTGGCGTATCGATCGTAAGCAAGGCTAAAGTGTTGCCTTTTTTAGTTTTATGCTAGCCTACCAGGCGTTGGCACGCGGGAACTGTTCAGTTCAGTGTTCAGTGCAGCTAAATTGGTGCTAATCGGTATAAACCATTCAATGTGAAGATTCACGGATGGTAAGGGAACGGAATCCGTTATTTTTTATAAGTATATGTGTACTTTTTTCTGCGCCTTTTCATAGCTATGGAAGAGCAGAATTAATGCTATTCTGACCGTAGTCTACCAAACCATTACGGTATATTTTGACGGCTGGCATTTGCTGCTGGTATGTATTTAAGTTTTGACCGGCTGGGCTGGTAGACGTGGTTGCATTGGCGATTGGAAATGGTACAGCGTTTTACCTTTTATAGCGATTTTTCCACTGCTACGCTTGAGTCGCTTGTTCGGTGGTTCTAATCCATTTTGTCGAACGGCCAAATCGGGTAACTGCCCACGATCATAACGACGCTATCCGTGCGGTAGTTTAAATGCGAAACACTTTTTCTTTAAAGCGATGATTGTACTTGAAGCGATAGAAATCGTTAAGCTACCGCAACCTACTTTCTGTAAGCATGTGCATGCAATCGTTTAAGCATCGTTGCTATCCGCATGTCAATTTCCCGGTTAGGGCTTGAGTAAATGAGGAAGCTTTCTTCCGGGAATAGCCGTTTTTGGACAGACTTTTTACTGCATGCCAAGGTTCTTTTTTGGTGCCATAAGCAATAATTTTCGATGATCGATTGTTGAAAGAAAAACTGTAGTAATGTAGGTCAAATTCGCGAGACTTTAAGTTCGAACTCTAACTAAAAATGGACTACTGGAATGGACAACAATGATTATTTCGTACTATTTCTTGCAATATAAAAATCAGAAACAGTTTTAAGTGGAATAATGAACGAAAGTTTATTGGAAAATTGTGAATATCAAGCATAATCAAATCTTCCTTAAACAGCTTCAAAGCGATTCGGAGCCTTAAAAACGATGTCTTGGCGTGAAAAAGGTTATTCATTGAGTAAAATGCAGAAAGACTGATGGATTATAACCAACTAACTGGTGGCGCATGGTGGATGCGCAGTAGAATATTATGACCGCTGAATGGTAATAGCGATGGTGGTGCTGAATTTTACGGCGCTGTCTACGTCTATTTTCTTAAAAGCTTTCTCTGCTGCAAACCATGCCAGCAACGGCACCGACAAGAGAGCGATGTTGCCTAATGTTTGATGTTCTATCGTTCCCGCTTGACGAAAGCCTGGAAGTTGTGTGAACTACAAGAAATTTGCTAGACACACGGCAAGACATGCTCATGATATGGTGGATGGTTGATTGTTTGCGTGCGTAGTTGGGAATATGGTAAAATGTATTATTGAAAGCTATTGCGTTGGGTCCTTGGGTAAAAGTAGGGAACCGTTGTCGCTCAACGAATATGGCATTATAGAAAAAGGGTTTTTGCTCACAAAAAGGTCGTTTAAAATATCTTCTCCTTTAGGAAACGATCTAGCGACGAAAAGATAAGGTTTGCCGAATACAACAAATTTTACGAAAATGGTATTTAAGAGAGAAGATGTGTATGTGTATATAAATACACAATCACTAGAACAATGCAAAGATACATTATACAGCAGGTTTTACTTCAGTCTTTCCATTAGATTCGTTCGTGGATTTCGAAAAAGCTTTCATTTATTCCTTTTTTTAACGCACGGTGCGCGTCGTGACATGAAACTATATTTGAGTTCGAATGCTGTATTATAATTTTTCTTTTTCTAAAACATGCTATTGAAGCCTGTAATTAAATTTAAATGTCAGTCAACCCCGCAGGTTGACCGTTGAAAGGGAAACATCGTCTCCGTGTTGGCAATAAAATGACGTAACGAATCATAACGGCTGTAATGATGATAATGATGATGATGATTTGCCGTTTGTTTAATCGATTTGTTTTGCTGGAAAGCTTCATCGGGATTGGCGTTAAAGAGGTGAAGTGTAGTGAAGTGCCAATTGGTAAAGAACGTATTAAAATATTTTTCTCCCAAACAATTCGTTACTTCTTCTTCTTCTTCTTCCTTGGCACTACAACCTCGTGAGGTCTTGGCAGCTATTGCTAGCTTTCTGTGACTAAGTTTTACCCGTAGCTGGATAGTCAGTCTTGCATACGGGGAGGCGGTCCGCAGGGATTCGAACCCCGGTCCTGCCGTGTAGAGACCGGCGCCGCTATCGTATACACCACCGGGCCGCCCGGTGCAATTCGTTACAGTGTGTGCAAATTGTATAACTAAACCATTTAAAGTGATTTCTTGATTAGACAGTAATGCTAGCATTAACCGATAAATCTCTGCTTTTAAGATGCCGCAAATGAAAGTGTGCAGTTGCACGCATATATTTTACGAGCTGCAATGGAAGAGAAGCAATGTCTGAAAATAATAATAATATTCTGCGAGGGACGCAAGCGATATCTTCTGCACCAGCTTTATTGGCATTGTGCCAGCACCAAAGTGTACCCCTCTAGCTGAGTTGTTGCCATTTCCCGACTTTTTATGATCTCTTTTCCCTTTGCTTTAATATTTTCAGGATCTTGACCTTCTCATTTCCATTACGGGGGTAATTGTTTTCAGATTAGTTAGAATTAAGAGGGGCAGATCGATGAATAACGTGATGAGCTGTCACATTTCTCTGATAGTAGCTATGTAACTACGCACATACGATTGCGGCACATACACACAGTTCAACGCTGCTATGCTATGTTTTGATTCCGCTCCGGGATGGAAAGGATAGCTATATTTTCATGATGGTAATGGTGGTGATAGGAATCGCATTACACATATCCTAGCATATCCGAAGGTATGTGGATGAACTGAAGGGAATACTTTTCCATCCTCAAACTGGTCATGAATTGATTGATCCGTGATTGCGTCAGACATGATCCGTATTCTGATTATTTGTTATTTCTGGTGTATAGTATTTTTGCTGGAAGCAGTGTTTTGCAAAATTGTGCTTTGGATATTTACTCATAAGTTTTATTTTTATTCTACATTTCTTTCAGATCCCTACTACCCTTCTGCTAGTCACATCGCTCGTCAGTCCAGCGTGATGTACAACCGTGTGTTAAGGAAGAGAATGATATACCACCTCTCGCATCCTGAACATCATGAACATCATCATGAACAAACTTTTACAACTATTGTGAAACATGAGCAGCTACAGAATTATGCTATATCATTCACCGATCTGCCTGTGTTATTGTGCTAAGTGTTTTTATTTCTATTTTCCATCTGTCTTTCCAGAGGGAGATCGGTGTATTTGTGTTGTGTAAGTGTGTGGTGCAAGTGATTTGACAACACGAGCATAATACACGTGCCTCCACAGCAGTGTGGTTCCAGCAGAGAGTGATAGTAAGAGAAAATTGATAGTAGTGAGGAAAACGGCCCGGTGGCGTCTGTGTGCAAACCCTGCTACACTGTACGCGTGCATGATCCGCTATTACAAATGCAGTGAAAATGAGCCGTCAGCAATATAGTGTGTTTGCGGGAATGGTGTTGTGTTAGTGGGTGCTGATAGAAGCGAGCAAGATAGAAAAGGAAAGAAAGCCAGAGAGTGCATATTCCTCCCGTCTGATTACACAGCAGTGCAATTCAAAAGACACATTTCTACCCCAAGCTAAAGGGTGGAAATATTTTTCAGAGCTGTGTATTGGGAGCGAAACTAGTGCACCCATCAAGTGGGCTGGTTCGCACACTGATACACACGTGATGCAGTGCAGAATTAAAGGGGGAAAAATGTGAAAAGCAAGAGTGAAAGGAAAGAGTGTGTGTAAATGTGCGCGAGTGTTTGTGATTACCTTCGCTGTAATACCCAATAGAAGAAAGTGTATGTATGCCAGTGGTTACACCGTACGGGTAGGAATGGTATGCGAAAATAATACAACAAAAAAAATCAATTTGCAATAGAAAAGTAGCCTTACAGCAATAGGAAAGAGAGCAAAAAAGGGGGCAAGAATTTAGTGATCGTGTATATATTTCTACATATACATGCACGTATGTGTCTAGTGTAATAGCGCCTTGGAGCGTAAATCGGAGATTAAAGAAAACATAGTTTATCATATCGATGACCGGCCAATGCAAGTTCAATAACGGTTCTGGTGGATGAAGCGATTTTAACCCGCAAAAGGGCGGTTTCGCCTAAAGGCGGTAAATGGCCAAAAGCCAACATAGCCATATACCCATGCTACTGGCAGGATAGTGTCCGATTCGAATGTTCAGTGTATTTTTTTTTATTTAACCCGTTTATTGGTGTGTGGTGATCGTGTTTAACGCGAATTTCTGATCCCTTTCGAGTGTCGGAAGTTTGGTCAGTAAATGAAAATCAGCAGCAATAATCAACCTCCAGTGCAATCGTCACGGCGTAGTACGTGCAATGCAATGAAACAACAGTGTAAGGGGAATCGCAATAGCATCGACAGAAACAGTAGTTGCAACGTCATTTGCATCGTTCGCCAGGAGTTTACGCGACGTCTCAGCACTTTCTTTAATCTACACACAAACACACACACGGAAGCGCACGCTTAGGCATAAGACACAAGGTAGCGCCATCGATTGATCGGCAGATCATCTCCGTCTTCATCGGCACTGTCGTCTGCGTCGTCACTCCGGACGACCGGCGTAGTCGGTGAATTGGACATGAACAAATCGCTATACCCAAGGTAGGTACGAGCAATCCAGATGTAAAATTGGGATCATTTCTTCGACACGTACTTCATACCCCTCTCCCAGAACCCTTGTCATACGTTGTGGGAATAAACTTTGCGTATGTAAATAATATATTGCTGAAGACGATCGATCCTTCCATCGTTCCGTTCAGCCAGAACGAATCCCTATCCCTATTCGAACTAGCTGCTAGTAATAGGAGTTTGGTGCCGGGTCCCCACACCAGCTTTGCCATTTACATTTTATTACAAACCTTTTCGGTGTCCTACTCTCTCGAAACTCTTTTCCGGTGACAAACGTTATCGATGAAAAAGTCGGTCATATTTATTCAAATGCTTTTTCCCAAAATAGATTTCAAGCATTGATGTGAATAGCTTGCATAGCTTTATTTTACGTCAATATTATAGAAATTTCACTGAGTAGCAGAGGAAAGTATTGCATAGATATTTTTTATCATAATAACGTGCATGTGTATAGCAGATGCAACAAGGTCGCTGCTCTTCTTCTTCTTCTTTTGTGGCCTGCTCCTAGGGAGCACGTCTAATAGACATGGCCTGGTGTCCAATCCGTTTCCAGGAAACTCGGTCCATGGCTGCACTCCTCCATCCCCGGCTGCATCCGATATCCCTCAGGTTAGACTCCACTTGATCCAGCCAACGAGCTCGCTGGGCTCCTCTACGCCTCGTGCCGAACGGGTCGCTGACGAGCACTTTCCTGGCAGGGCATGAGTCCGGCATCCTCATCACGTGGCCCAACCAGCGTATCCTTCCGGCTTTGACAACCGTCAGGATGTCTGCATCGTCAAACAGCTCAGCTAGCTCGTGGTTCATTCTCCTTCTCCACACGCCCTGCTCGCACACACCGCCAAAGATAGTCCGTAGCACCCGCCGTTCGAAAATGGCGAGTGCATTGGCGTCCTCCGCCAGCATAGTCCAGGACTCGTGCCCGTAGAGGACTACCGGCCGTATCAGAGTGCGATATATGACGCATTTCGTGCGTTGTTGGAGTCTTCTGGATCTCAGGAGTTTGTGGAGCCCATAGTAGGCACGATTCCCCTGAACAATGCGCCTTCGGATTTCGCTGCTTACGTTGATATCCGAGGTTACGATCGTGCAAAGGTAGCAAAACTCCTCTACTACCTCGAGATCGTCGCCGTCAACTAACGCTCTGCTTCCGAGTCGTGCTCTATCACGGTCAGAGCCTCCGGCAAGCAGGTACTTTGTCTTCGTCGCATTGATCCTCAATCCAATCCTATCGGCCTCGCGTTTCAGTCGGGTGTACGCTTCGCACACCGCCGCAGATGTTCGCCCGATGATGTCGATGTCATCCGCGAAGCCAAGGAATTGGAGAGACCGGGTGAAAATCGTGCCCCGGATATCGAAGCCCGCGCTTCGCATGACACCTTCCAGAGCGATGTTGAACAGCAAACAGGAGAGTCCGTCCCCTTGCCTCAGTCCCCTGTGAGATTCGAACGAATCCGACAGCATGTTCGACACTCTCACCTTGCACTGCACACCGTCCATTGTAGCCCTCAACAGCCGTACCAGTTTCGCAGGGAAACCGTACTGCCGCATGATGTTCCATAGCTCAATACGATCTATGGTGTCGTAGGCTGCCTTAAAGTCGATGAACAGGTGGTGCGTGGGGATCTGGTGCTCCCGGCACTTCTGGAGGATCTGCCGTAGAGTGAAGATTTGGTCGGTAGTGGATTTCCCTCCAACAAATCCAGCTTGGTAGCTCCCGACGAAATCTGTAGCAAGGGGCGCAAGTCTGCAGAAGAGTATTCGGGACAGGATCTTGTAGGCAGCATTCAAGACTGTGATGGCTCGGAAGTTAGCACAGTCCAGTCTGTCGCCCTTTTTGTACACTGGGTGAATAACACCCAGTTTCCAGTCGTCCGGTAGTTCTTCCTGGTCCCATATCCTAACAATCAGCCGATGCATAATCGCGGCAAGCCTCTCCGGGCCCATCTTGAATAGTTCAGCCACCAGCCCATCACTGCCAGCTGATTTGTTGCATTTCAGCTGTCTGATAGCACTGATGACTTTATCCAAGGATGGCGGGGGCACTTCGTCGTTATCATGCTGGCTGTTGTAGTGTTGCTCTCCTCTGCTTTCTGCGCCTGGTCCGTTCTCTCCTGTATCCGCTCCGTTCAGGTGTCTGTTGAAGTAGCACTTCCACCTATCGATCACCTCTCGCTCGTCCGACAGGATATCTCCCTCCGCGTTGCGGCACATGGCGATCATGGGAGTAAAACCGCTTCGTGCCGCATTCAGCATCCTGTAGAACTTACGAGTTTCCCCCGACTGAGATAGCTGCTGCATCAGCTGCTCGTCCGACTCCTCGAAGCTGCGCTTCTTGTCCTGGAAGAGTCCTGGAAGGTCGCTGCTCATATTGCGCAATAGCCGTACCCAGGGAGAAACGATGTTTGAACAAGTCTTATCTTCTTTTTTTCCAGTTACGGATATATAAATTGTTAAGAAAGTCTTAAATGATCTCCGGAGAATATACTATTAACAGAGGAGCAAATATTAATTAGAAACTACTAAATGTTGTTTGTTGTTTAATATTGAATGCGAATGTATACAACATTTTGTTTGATTCGAACAGAAGTGTGTGCGTGTTTGTTTTGGGATGTAGCGACTAAATTATGATGTGTCAGGAATCCGTACCCTCGAACACTTGAACCTACCAATATCTTCTTCTTCTTTCTTGGCCTAACGACCTCTTAAGGTCATGCCTGCCATTTCTGGCTTACTAGACTAATTGATACCGCATAGTTGGTTAGTCAATCCTCACTATGGGGGAACGGCCCAGATGAGACTTGAACCCCGGTCCTGCCGTGTGAAGACCGGCGCCGCTGTCGCATCACCACCGGGCCGCCCTAAACCTACCGATATCCGAATGCATATTAAAATGGATGGCACAAATTTTGGAGCAGCTTTTTGTATCAATTAAATTACTTTCGTACACTTCTCACCCGGGTTTATCTAGTATAATAAACATTTTGCATTTGCTGCGATAAGCATGGTTCTACAAATTCTTTATGGTTAGGTCGGGAAAGTTTCGTACTGTGTTTGTACGTGTGTTACAGAATTGGACAATGAAGGACGATGAAAAGTAGGGCTTATAGATAGGCAAATCCGACCTTCATTTGAATATCGACATCTTCTTGATTCTGGTGGAATGAGGAAAACAGGAAGCAGTGGTAGAATCTTTGCTTTGAGACCATGTCAAGTTTTACCGTGCTGACTGAGCAGTAGGTTAACAGTTCGTAAACAATGAAAATTGCGTTTTCTTTATTTCTCTTTATAGTGAAATTAATTCTTTATTTGTTATTTTTTGCCTTATTCAATTCATTATTTAGAGAAAAGTAGTGTTTTTTTGGCAATTACTAAGATAGTAATAAGAATAACATTCAAACTTGGAACTGCATGTAGTTTTTTTTCAATTTCTCGAAATTATAGCTTCGAAACACAGCGAATTAGATCAGTGGATACATAAAATAAATATGGACAAACACAGATACAAATGGGCTTGCGATGTACATGGGTTGCATAATATTTCAATAATAAAATAGTTTTTTTTTATGGTTATCTCCATTTGATAATTTTTTTTTATTTTATTGAGTCATATTACCATGTTAATCTACTCATACCATTTACAAATACATCTGGCCGGGTTTGTTTTTGTGTTTTTTGTGCAGATGAAAATCTGCGTACCATGTACTTGCGTTGATGATAATGGTTTTCAGTGAAGATGTGCATTTTTTTTCTTTTGCAAGAATTGCACCAGACACTGTTTGCGGATGCGCCATATGCTGCCATTTATTTATAGCAATACTATATTTATGTCAACTGTATTTAAAAAAAAAATGAGGTGAAATGTTGTTTTTTCTGACAACCGATGGATTGTCAACCGTCGCTTTCATTGGACAGTTTTCTGGTCATGTTCGAGACATTTTTATTAGTTCTAGTAACCTTATTTTACTGAAAAAACTGACCATCTTCTTCTCTGGCTCTACAACCTGCCTTTGCCGGCTTTCGTTGACTTTGTTTTACTTAATATTTAGTAGCAAATTAAAAGAAAACCCCAAAATTCAGCACTTAAAATTATGTTTATTTAATGTAATTGGTCTAGAATGAAAAAAGCTATAATTATTTCTGATACAGTTTTGTTGAACAACGAATAATACTAATAATTTCGTTATGAATGTAGATGCCTTGAAAGAATATGTTTTTTATTACCACGCATTGGGAAATACATTTCCTCAAATTAATCTTCACACAAACACCACAACAAATCATATGTCCGTAAACCACAACACTGTTTTATTATGTTCGGGCGCGTACGGTTGGCGCCGTAGAATTAGTTCAAATGAAAGACAAAACAATGACGGAAAGCGCACAAACACATGCAAACTGATGGGAGGGTGAAAAAAAATCCATAAGAAAGGAAGGTAGCGTCATCGCGGGCAACGGCGATTGCGATTTTAGCGAATTTAATGGGACCGAGACCTGATGTCGATCCCATTTACTGATGGCAAATATCTAGCTTACACAATGACGCTGCGTGAAACATTGATTGTGTCTCAAGGGTTTGGGGCCAAGTCTCAGAAGGAGGAAAGGAGCAGAGAGCAGTGAGTAGAGGCGCCGTTTGGTGTATGGTTGGTGATAAGGTTTGAAATGGAGGTTGTGTTTATTGTGGACGCGCGTGAGAGCGTCACAAGAGTCGTCGATTAATCTAGGTTAGCTCGTTGGCTTGACCGTCATTGTCATACAAGAGCCTACCCACACGAGTGTGAACATTGATTCAAACGGTACAGCCGACGTGTTTACATGTACGCTGGTATTTATATACACTGACGTTAGAAAGATATAAGTAATGTGTAACCTCATTGCAAATTTAAGTAGATAGTTTACGATAAAAATAATAATTAATAATTTTAGTGAGTATTTCTTCGATTTATGGAAGTTTTAATCGCTTAATGTTTTAAAGTTTATGCCATTAAAAAAGCCCAAAATCGTATGCCAAGAACTTATACATATAAACAGTGTACGTTGCAACGCCATCACTTTAGCTGGAGCATATCACAGGGAACTAGAATTATGACGCTTCCGGTACAACATGGAAATGTTTCATTAGTACTGATTAGAGAAGAATGTAATGGTGTTATGCTGCCGTACCTAGAACCAAAAACAAAACGTATAAGATTGTTTTTAAGTTCAATGGTATGGAAACGATTTGCTTGCAGAAAATTATGTACTTATCATGAAAGTTGTAATATTTCATAAACGGATAAGTAAATATAAAGTCATTAAGTATTACTATTCCTCAATATATTATTGGAAAATAAATTTCTTTAGAATTTTAAAAAAATAATGAGTGGCGTAAAAAACTGCCGCTCTAAAAAAAATTAATGCTCTCTCGAGCAAATTTAAATTTTACATAAAAATATTTTTTAAGTACTACAAGCTTAAGTGACTGGCATGGTAAAAAAATAGTATTTTATTTTACTATACCTGCAGAAATGACTCATTTCAGGTGGCAATTTGTATAATGTTTTAGATCGTTTACAAAGAAACAGAAAATATCACGCCGGTGACATATGTTCGTGTTGATGAGCGACAAACAAATTCGGCAAGCTAGAGCGGGAATGAAAATGTTGCTTGAAAATAACCGGACGGCAAAGGTGCGATGATGATAATATTTCAAGTAAATTAGTGTCAACTTGTTGATGATGCACACTCCCTTTAGCGCATGGAGAAAATTTGTGAATCCTAAAGTCGCATCAGTTCTAAAGTTACGTTACGACTGCTCTGAATGATCTCCACTATGATGGTAAACATTTCTGAGAACGTATTTAAGAAAACGCTACCACCAAATAATATCGATTTAATTTATTCTTTTTTTTTTATTACTAAGTGCAAATTTTCGTTGCATGTTAGGTAGGAAAATGAGATGATTTACCTGAAGTTATACTTGGGACTAACCTGAGTACCTGAAAAGACGCGATCGGCACTGGACGGTCTGGTTTCGTTTGTCTTGTATGTGTTTCCGACCTTGCATATACAGAAACTATGTATGTGTGTGGCTTTGGTTGTCGAAAGTAGTTAACAGAATTTAATTAACGTCACCTCTCTGGAATGTGTCATATATTGTAGGACACGGGAGTCTAGGTAGTTGCTTGTTTCCGAAAAGGAAAACTATAATTGAGCTTTAAAACTATAATTAAGACATTTACGCGCTGAAAATACGCAATACGGGTATACTTTGTTTGGCTCGAAAATGTTACAAATTAACAAATATCCATTTCCGTGGCAATCTCATCGATTCATAGATATCGTTGTCCCAATCTGTAGTCTTTTGCACCCGGATCTAAGTTATATCAACACCTGGACCGCGAGCCAATCCGCACCGGAATTGGAACCCGGACAGGTGAAAGTTGTTGCACAGCGAGCGAAGCTAGTTACTGTGAGGTGCTGTGTGTGTGTGTATGAGTGTGAAATAGTTTTCGTCATTTTCTGTTTCGTCCACACATTGTGTGCTGTGGACTTATCTTAAATGTTATAACACTTTTTTTTCTTCGATGCCGGTTCCGCCATGTTTCTGAAAGCGGAGAAATCTCGTCGACGGGAGATTAAGTAAGGGTAACAAGTTATAGTCCAGTCGGCAAAGCGGGGACCATTCCGGGGGGCATGGTGGCATTAAATGGTGTTGATGGAATTTAAGCGGAGCAGGTGAAGGTTGTCACGAAGGTTGTGGAACATTTCGTACCGACAGTTTTGAACCACTTTAAACCGGGGTTCTCGTCGTACGATCGTATGTTATTTGCAAGTGAACAAACAGTTGCTCAGAATTCAGCAACAGCACACCGCGCTGCATGGACTTTCTAGGCGACAATTTGTCTGCAAAATGTGTCTTGTGACCAAGGTTAAAAAGGAAACGTTCGTTTGTGTGTGTGTGTTTTTTTTTCAAGAAGCAAACAAACAATACTTACGATGAATTAACTGATGTGGGTTTCAACCATTGGAGATTTCTTTCTTCCATCATATTGATATAGTACATTCAACATGTCAATTATTTTAGAGTATTCAAAACTGTTCATGTGCTTAAATAATTTACGAAACTATATTTTTCTTTTTTTACATATTTTTTTAAAATTATTTTTAACGAGGTTGGCAGATTCATAAATTCTTTAATGTTTTCATATCAAACCAAAAATGTATATTCTTTTCGTTCTTTTGTTTTTGTCTTTTGTTTCATCACTTTGTTTACAAGAAAAAAAAACAGTATACATACTTGTACCGTTGTCATTCAATGTTTCCCACAAATGCGAATGCTCCATAAAATGATTCCCCTTGAGTAGGAACCATACCATACGCAAACGTATGGGCCTAACCGGTAGATGCACGCACCTGATAAGCCACGTGGTAATCAAATCATAAACCATCATATTTATCCACTGCCGGTGAAGTAGTGCTTGATGCTGGCATAGCACCGTTTCGAGCATTTGCGTCGATCGACCACTGAAACCATACCAAGCCCGAGCTGTTGCAAGTGTCCTCGTTTGTGTGTTATATGATGGTACGCTTTTCGAGAGCTGTATGTAGATTTAGCTGTGTGAGTCTGTGTGGTAAAAGTAGTTGCGAGGAGGAAAAGGCGGGATCGTATTTGAACCCATTAAATCTGTGATTCCTACGCACGCTATTTATGTTGTTTCTGTCGTTTCGCTCTTCCGGGTAGCTTGGTCGCGGAACCAAGCATGGGTACGGTTTGCACTTCTGGTGAAGCGAATTGATTACATTAGAATGCTTTCAAAGATACTGGAAGGGTGTCCTATTTTTGGGTTTGTGTAACAGTTTGTAGAATAAAATTTTGGGAATATAACACTTCAATTATATAGGAAAATAGCATTAAATATATATTCCATGCAACTTGGGTGTACTATGTTACGATTTCATTTACAATTGAATGTGCATTGCTTCAATGGGTAATGTAATATCTCGTAATTAGTCACACATGCGCTCAGGAGAGTACGTCAATACAATTAAAATTCTCTGAACTGAAATTCGTTCAGTAGCAGGATCAGTACCTGCTTATTCTTTTAGGGGAAGTGAATTGTTCCAACGTTAGCAGTTTGTACAACAAGCAGAAAGTGTAAGTGTTCTGTGTACGACTCGTTTATGTTTATTGGGTTAACTGGTTGTCGCCGAAACAAAACTGACCCGCTACTGTTTAATGTTATTAGCGGCCAATTGTGGATAGAAAGTGTTCCGGAAACAAAGATACATATGGTTATGGTTTAGGGACACACAATACTGTTATGATAACGGATAATACAATCAATGGAAGTGCAGATAGTTGGGAAGAGGAAACGACAGGAAGTAAATCGTTTGGACCTCTAGTTACATCGTACTCCAATTTTCAAATATTTAGTGTTTCTGTTTGTATTTTTACTTATAAAAGCTTCATATCTTATTTATTTATAGATGAAGTATGTTACATTGTCCGAAACATTTGCTTAAACCTTATTTGAGTGATTTTTTCCTCAAAATGTATTGGGACACATAGAGAAACTATTTGTATAGCAATTGGTTTTAATTTGTGTGTTGTTTCTTTGCATATTTGAGAGGCTAAATGTAGCGGTGTAGCTGTGCAGCAAGCCTATATTGTGAGTAGCAGCTTCCGGCGAAACTCGGTCAGTATGCCCTGAATCGTTCTAAACAGAAACTTCCGTAAGCGGATTATTGTGAAGCGTTCAAGCCAACAGCTGGCAAAAAGTCAGCATGAAATTTTGATCCTCGCGTTGTAGTATTGCACTGTAAAACGGTGTTTTTTGTGTTTGTAAAATAATTCCAATACCTGCGTGCTTTATTTAGTAAATCGTGAAATTGCTATGTCAGAATGTCGGAAACGATATGTTTCAATTATAACGAACAAATCGCTTGTCGGATGCCATCACCCACGCGTTGTAAAATTCTGTGTAGCTTGTGGGAGTTTAATGTGTCGATTACAGGAATAATTTGATCGTGGTAGCAACATTTACTTCTAAATCTAGTGTGGTGTGTGGTATTTTTGTCGGGTAAGGTGGGTATAAAGTTTTGGAACAAATTATATGCGGATACGGAAACGTGCACGATACAGATGATTTTAATCGATTACGGATAATTCAACTAACTGGCAGCAATTGATAAGCAATCGAAGCCAAAAGAGCGGAAGGCAATTTTGATAATTGAATGTATTATAATTTGTACTGCAACAATAATCATTACTGCAAATAGCATGATAAACTTGTGTGATCGTATGCTGGTTAGAAGTGGAATAGGTACGGCTAATTGAATATTGCTATGTATTTTTAATGAGATCTAAATCTAGATTTGCTGTTGTGTACCAAATGATTGTTTTTAGGTTAATGACCTTAATATTTTATACATTTATAATGATATAGTTTTAGATTGCAACTTAGCTTCTCGATAAAGTTCAGCGACTTCGTATGCTTAAGCAGGTAGATAACGATGTTGGTATGTTCATCAGATGAAATAGCATATGTCTATCGTTACATATTTACACAATCCAACCTTGTCGTGTCTTGACTCAAACTAGTGTACTAGTCTGGTTTTTATGAGCTGTTCCCGTGATTTGCAAAACGAACTAGTTGCTCGGGCATATAAGCGTCGGTATGCGAGACTGTTTCCTATACACGTATACATCTTTACATATTTACACACTTTCATACACTCTTACTATTGGCGCATATTGTGGTGGGAGAAGCTGGTTAACTTTGTGATAACATAATCTAATGAAATTAGCGTCTGGTCAGCTTTACGAGTTGCGTTTACGCATATCTGTAAGTAAGTGTCTGCAGTTACTACACCCCACATTCGCGTATGTTGGTTCTTGACGTCGAAGTACAACTACATTTCTGCGGTTTGTTGGACATCACTCTTAGAATATATTATGCTTAAAGTACAAGAAATAAACTGCTACAGAAAGACCATAATAATTAACCGCAACTATTTGTTCGTGGGAAAGTTGTAAAAACGATCTTGCCTACAGCAGACGTCGAACTATCAAGCATTGATGCTGAATTGTGTGCACATTATCTGGCAAGAATAAACATGATTTGTTTTACATGTAACAAGTATTCAAATCAGTCAATAGATTTTGAATTAAGGACATTTTTATTCACGTTACGATTAAGTGGTAATTTAAAGATTTTTCCATTCCCTTGAAAACCGATATTTTGTCATAGCATCGTTTGTCTTTCAATTCAGCTAAGTGTTATGATAAATACTTAATATTTTATCGCATATATTAAATTTATAAATTGGAAGAGGAAATAAAAACAGCAATAGATGGGAAATGCGGGTTATACTCGATACATTTTTGCTTGATTATATACCATACTAAAAGGCATCAGATGTACCGTGCGTGATCCAAGTCTAGCCACATATTAATGGCAACGGTTCATATCAATTTCCTTTGAGATAGCTACGGTGCAAATAAAATCCATTTAAAACATTCTTGGCAACTTGGCATGTGTATATTTTTTTAAATGACACCATGCGAGAGCAGAAAATGCACAATCGGATGGAACTTATGTTCTGCAAAACAGGAAAGAGTAACCCAAAATGGAGAGCGATGAATGCAGGACAAATTCAAGCAATCATGTCACATGGTACTCAAACTACTAGCTAGTGGTGATGCTATTCTTTGTGCACCGAATGTTACTATACCGGTGTAGATCATATACAGTCATCCTGCGAACGATAAAGAACGTGTGACGGGCACATTTTCTTCGTACCGTTTGTTGCTACATAAGTTAGTGTCCTTTTTATAGCAACATTTTCGAACAACGACGACGACTTTTCCTCATCGTCGAAGGTACGGGATGGGAAAGATCATCAAGTATGCAGCATGCTGCGATGGTGCCTCGCCGGAGTACGATGGGTGACTGTATGTGTGGCGCAGTGAAATTTGTATGTGTGTTATGGTTATTTCGTGCATGCATTGTGCATGACTGCGTTGGCTGTGTAGAGGAGCGAATAAGAACAAGGTAAATTTTCTGTGTGTTTTTCTAATACCAATGTGGAATGTTGAATAAATAATTAATGGAGGCTTCAAACGTGTGGCAAGTTTGCTTAAACATTCCCATACCGATATGATAGAAATTGAGTTCAATGACACCTAGTACAGAACATCTTCCAAAACAGAATGGGTTAGTTGTGACTAAGATCAGCAAAAATTATGAATAAATTAGCACAATAAACAGATTTCTTGTGGAACAGCCGACGTACTTTCTAGAATTTTTTGCAAAAATGCATTCATCTAATGCGAAAAACAGTTCCATGACCGAATGTTTAGTTATAAGAATAGGAAATTATTAGAGGCTAACCAAGATCATTATGCTTTTGACGAAGTTGAAGGGATGTTGAGTTCAGTTGCGATGAGCTGAACTGATTATTGGAATGGTTATAAATTTCGTAAATGTTCGTCCTTTTCCAATCTTCATGGTTCGTTCAAGGTCGATTATGTCCAGTTATCTAATCCGTTTCTAGGTTCAAGACTGCATATCGGTTGCAGTTGAACTCCGACATGCTTAGCTTCAACTGATCCAGTTTGCTGTACTCCTCTATGCATCGTGCCAAATGGGTTGCAAATGACCACCTTCCTGACGAGGTGTCCAAATGACCATCTTTTTCACGTGCCCCAACTAACGTGTGGGTTTAGTCATGTACAGGATGCCGTGCCGTCAAAAAGCTTAGCTGGCTCTTGATCTTTTCTTCTTCATCACGATCACGATTACGATCATCACGAGAGACTTTGAGTTCGCTGTCAGCAGGGTATCAAAATTCGTTGGAAGATAAATCTGCTCCGATTTTGCTTTAACATGATTAAAGCTGACGCTACGTTAGAACAAATGTACAGCGATATAATCATGGTTTGACATTTTTATTAGTGAGCACTCTACAAGTGATGGTAATGCAATTCTATATCAATGGTTGGCTATTTTGAACGTATTTGTATTGGAATTCATTTCTATATGACCTCAGATAGAACAATGACATTTACAATCTGAGTGGGTATTCAAAAAACCTTGGCTCGATTTATCCTTCGTTGGGTAGGGAACACACGTTTAATGCTACATAGATACAAATGAAAAAAATGTGCTTCTATAATTGATTAGACTTTGATAACAAACAAAAACATTACAACTAATGTCTAACAATTCTTATTCTTCTTTTTTATGTAGGCACGACGATGAGCATGAAAGGATGGAGCGGAGAGAACGGGATAAACAAGCCCGAGCCCAACTACAGGCCGAACGGGAACCGGAACCCACAGCACCACTATTTGCAGCACCGGTTAAAGTGGTAAGTGATTTGATTTACATTCTAAATGTTTTAAATCGGTTTATGGAACGGATTCTTTGGCGTCGACATCTGTCTTCACCCCCGTATGGATCATTAATTTTCAAGATAGGATCGATATAGTTCAGGAAATCCAGAATTCTGCATTTTCGTTTCCTTGTACTTTATAAACAAAGTAATTTGTAGTTGAAGTAATTAAACATCTTGTTGTTTGCAATCATTCTATTATAGGTAACTACATTGAAAAATTGAGTATTATTGTCATTTGTGAAGCATTGCACATGGTTGACCACTTATTAAAATGTTACTAGCAGAAATGGTATTACCGAAATTATATGTGTTCATCAATTCTTACATGTAGTATATCGGAGTATGACGGAGTTTTCAAATCTCGCACTCGTATTTTTGAAGACTTTTCAACTCTGAAAGTTACTGTCGGTCTTTGGAGTTTGGCACAATAGATTTGTACTCCGTCGTACAAAAGTCAAGCACTTATGTCCAAAAGTACATCCTGTGAAAGCCGCAACCATGAAACATTTTCTTACTGGTCAGCAGACTGTTTGGCCTGCACTCGGTGAGGTTTTGTGTAAAGTCAAGATATTTGTTCTGTCCGTCCTTCGGTATAAAATGTTTGTTGCTGTGTTAATATAGCTATAGTTTAAATTGGAAACTTTAAGCCTTAGCTCGCTGTCTATACATTCACATATTCTGTGTTGCCATGCATTCGGAAAGGATCTGAATGGAAGCGAACTATGCAAGCTAAAATTCGCTACGTTTCGTATCCGCTTCTAATCCCATTCGAAATACGGATATCACTCCCACATCTCAAGACGAGCAAGTTGAATGTCTAGCCAACCATGAACTGGGCAAATAAGGTTATGGTTGCTTTCTCTCTCCGTTACCATTTTCCTTTTACTCGATGGCGCTCGGTTCCTTCGCACTCCAGCTGAGCGCGTGCGATGTTGCGTTACTCGTTCCGTCGTGTTAGAGACAAGCAGCTGCTAGATGCAGTTACATTGGTCGTCAACTTTTCCAGTACGGTACTACTGTTTTCGAAGTCTGTTGTACGGTCTGGTAGAGTGTATGATTGTTTTTATCTTTTTTATATCGCCTTGATTGGAACGGTTCCCGAAATGGCTCGTGTTTCTATTTAAGCAATAATTTGTAAATAGCCATATAAGAGTACAATATGTTATCCAGCAGTATCGGATATTTTACGTTCTAAAATGTACTTACGAAAGCATATTGTTTGAAGAAGATAGTTTCTACTTTGATGTTATAGAACGCTGGAAATCGTATTACCTTCCTTTATTTTATTGGTCGATTTCTTGTCACGCGCGCTCCAATTGCGATCGTTTGGTAGCTTAGATGATTGCTCCGCGTCTCTGTAACATAGAGAACTTTTGCAAATAGGTTTACGAGTGCCACGGAGCGTAACGACGTGAACCAGTCGTCTTTGTAGAGAGCTCGTGTACTTTTCATTCCTCTATTTATTTGGCCATCCTCAATGCGCTCCCATTTGGCGTGTTTGTTTGTTATTTTTCTTATTCTCAATTTGACCACTTTGACTGAAATTTGTGACCCGTAGCAAAGACGATGGTGGTTCCGGGTTTCTACAAGCGTTCGTTTACCGGTGGGATGGGTTCTGCACATAAAATGGAATACCCTCTGACACGTAGCTGACCGTAAAATGTTCGCCTTGTTGGGCATACCACCATGCACGAATATTCGTTCGTTCGATTGCACAGAACGCAACCGGTATTACGGAAAGACGTCTGCCAGCGGTACGACAGAAAACTATGGAAACTCTTTCGATTCCCACGAGGGCACGAGCTGTGCTGGTGTTGGTTGAATGTACGGCATAGCGGATGTCCTGTGTAGTTATGTTTGTGTGTGTGTTATCTTGTTGCGCACGGTGAAATTTCGTATCCAGTTTCATTGAAGAAAAAATGCAGTACCTAGGAAAGATCCTTGTTTCTGGTTATGGATTAGAACGACGAATTGAAAACGAGTGCAAGTGCTGAGAAAGTTTTATTCCTTCTGCATGTTTATCTTCTTATAGTTTCCGATGTCCTGTAAATACATTGAAGAGATTCTTGTACAGTGATGCTCTTCAGATCAGCATTTCTTTATGTTTGAATTAGACTTAAGACTGAAGGCACTGGTTAATTCTACTTCATTTCACCTTCGGCTGCAATAGCTATTGCAAATGTTTCCTGTATCCGCAAGTAATGTCAATTAACAAAAAACCGTTCCAGGAAGCCGTGAGATTACGATGGTCGGTTGAAACGGAAAACTATTACATGATAAAGCTTTTCTATTCAGGAACAAATGAAAGTGAAGTTGAGGAATGTCAACCGCTTATATCGCTCGAAATCATTATTCACTTTAGTGAAGCGTTTGGAACGAGTATCAGTGTTATAATAAAATATTTTGATCATTTGGCGAGATTAAGTCAGTTTTTCTCTCATAACTGTTTTCTAACTGTTCTTCTGTTTCTTGTTTTGGCACTCATAATACTAGTTCTGATTGTAAATCTACAATACTGATAGGCACTTATTTTGTTGATGTGAAAGCATTTGCTGTAATTAAAGCAATACCATGGCAAAGCGTTTTTGCAATCACAGACTTCTCAAACGCATCTGCTCAATCTCAAAGCAATCATTATTTAGACTAATATGTATGTGAGTTTCTAGCTCAGTTCCATCTCCATCCATTTTGGAAAGAGTCCATCCGAGATGATAGTGTAGAATGGATGCTAACGGGTACCAACGGAGAGGTGGTTGTACCTGACAAAGCAAACACTAATTACCATAATTAGTCGATGGAAATTGTTTCAAAAGTGCGACTCACTGCAAGAAACGCGCTGTACCAGAGCACACCGGTACGTCACAACGTTGATGATACTTCGAAACGTAGCGATTGTCTGTAAACCAAAAGAGAAAGATAGAATGTATGTTTATGAGAAAGAGAGTAATAAATGTTGCAGAGGATGCGCGTGTTTTCTGGATACACATTAGTGTCAAAGCAGCGGTGTGAATCGATATTTAACTGAATAGAACAAACCATAATCCGTGAATGTTGTGTTTTTGTCTAAAAGCAGCTCCATCTTTAGGACATACGTTCACGTCAAGGCAAAAGGTGTACCGATGTTTTAGGATGTTTGGTGCTGTATAAGCATGGTGAAGATGCGATTGCTTTTTAATGAGATCCTAACAGTCAAAATTGGAGAAAATGTATAGCTTTTTCTATTCTATTTGGTGGTTGTAGCAATCAATTTGGAAAGGATGAATGCAATGAGAAGCTCAATTGTATTTTCCTAACGATTATTGTTTGATAAATATCGATTGTATATTGAATAATAATAATTTTTACTTTCGATTGTCCTTTACTCCCATCCCTTTCTCTTTTTCTGACTTAATGCGCTGATTAATCATTATATCGCAATGTCTAATTTATGTTTCCGCAACATATTTGTTCGTAAGAAAGAGACAGAATAGCAATACGGCCAGGCCGTTCTATATGAAAAAAAAAGAGACAGAATACGAGTCTAAGACCTATTGACCTTTCGGTACCGACTTGAATTTGTCGTGAAAATTGTTGTCTGGATGAAAATTGCGCCTGACGTGCTACCACCGCAGGTTGTTAATGATGATGGGGATGACGATACTGTGAGTGATGAAGGGACAGGTTTGCGTTGGATGAAACTATCAGAACTTCAATAGTCTGTAGATGTACAATGGTAAACACCCGTTTTGGGACTTATTGCATAAAAATACATTTCGGTGTATTTCTAACAAATTTCTCTTGATGAAAAATGACATTTTTAGATTGAAGCTGTCAATACAGCACCTTACAGGGGTTATCTAATCAATTTGTGGTGTGAACGATATATTTCGTCAATCTTGATATGTATTTCCGCTACGGTTAAGCATTTCCTTTTTCTCCTGATGCATTTTCGTTCTTTTCATGACCCTTTTGACCCTCGATAATCCCGCAATCGCATAGAAATGTTGTAGAATTATGAAAAAAGTGTTTTAAATACGATTTTGCTGCCGGTACTCTATTTAAAATGTTTCAAAACCAGGAGTAAGACACACCTCAAGTTGGTTTGATTATCTTTCGTTTGGATGCAATTTGACATTTGTGTCGAAAATCACATGGAAGAAATGGAAATGAACGACCGAAATGAATATACATAGCAAGTTCGATGATGCATGCCGTCCATATTGTAAAGTGACTAGATAAACTATACATGTATAAGGACCTTTTATACTTACTTGTTGTAGTTTGATTTTGTTAAATACAACAACAAAGGTTATCGGAATCGGAAAAGTTGAAAGTTGTGTGAACAGATGTGATTTGTGAATTGTGTAGTTGATAACACTGTTGTGTTAAAAATTTATTTTGAACGAACCGTGCTATATGTACCGGGTAAATGTTGGGATGTGCATACAAATGTCTAGTACATGCAAATGATGCATTTACTACTAGCACACTTGCTCGGCAATGCTATGAGATAGTGTAGAACAGCGTTTGCTAGTGTAGAACAGTCTTTTTCTGAATGCCACCTTTACATTTTGCACAACAGTTTCCAAGTTAACATTTGGCGTTCTTGTAACCGTAGTCGTCCACCATGAGCCCGACAATGCGGACGTCATACAGAGACCGAATGTTGATGGTTCTTTAGCAGGCTTTGAATGCAGGAATAATCATCTAGAGTATACACACACGACTACACCAACCATACTTTCCCATGGATATTCCACAACCGGGCACGGACGACAAAAGGGAACCTATCGAACGAACAGAATGATCCGGTTGTTGCAAGTTTAATTACACATCATTCTTCTACCAACCGAGCAAGCTGTGGTGGATGGTATAAACGCACAGTTTTGCAAGAGCAGCACGATGAAATGACTTTGAATAAAATGGGGCGCGCACATGGCACGGTCCCAGATGGTTCCGAAGCCCCGTTACAAAGTATTGGTTGGAGGCGAATCTCATTGGATGTTGATGTATGCAGAATTGCATCACGTCAAGGTTAAAAGTTTTACCATTATCCGTGATGATCGTGTGAGTAGTTGAGCTGACTGTCCGTACCTATAAGTTTTTTCGTTTTCTCTCGTGCGGATGAGATATTTAACCATGTTATTCGGTGACGGAGGAAAAAGCCTTTATTCAATATTAAAATTTTCATCATGCTCAACTTAAAATTTCAATTAAGCGAAGATGTATATTATACAATTGTATAAGTGCTAAATTTCAACATCAGAACAACAAAAATAATGCATGCTCAAAAGTTATTATCAAGTATGATAAATAAAACTTACCTATTTTATGAGTTGAATCCATCACCTAATCACGACACTATCGCGAGGAAGTTTTAATTTCTATCTCTACGAAGTCTATACAGAGATACAGACAGTGCAAAATGGGCGGTGTTGCATTTTTGTGCAGGGTGCATACCATGATTCGCATTAATTTCGGTCCGATAAGCTCTGTGTGTCATCTGCAGAGATGTATGGTTGCATTTGCGAGTTTATTTATTCTCATAACGAGCAACGATCTGTCTGATGTTTATGCTGGTGACGTGAGCGAGTTGGCTACTGGTTATGAAGCAAGTCGAAGAAGCAAACGACCGGAGTCTTTTCTCCGTCATAGAAGTTCACACATATGACGAAATGATGAAGTAACGAAGAGGATAGGATAGGAATAATGTGGCCCAGACACTGCATAATTCATATGAGCACATAACGGTGTGTTCCATACTAAAATGGAATGTTATCCCGAGGCTATATCTCAGGGGTTTTTTGTTTCATTATCGGTATGTTGCTAACGAAATAAGGTATCTTATGTTATAATATTTTCGCAATCATTGCAATTATAGTATGAATTAGAGATGTGTACGCTGAGTAAGAGTGAGTGAGGGAGTTAAATACCGCAAGTGAAAGTATGGTTTCAAATCAGCAAAAAGAGTTTATTTGACTCTTTATACTAACTCACTCTTTATACTTACTCACTCACTCTCTGTGCCGACTTCTAACTCACACTTTTCGGTTTATACTCACTCACTCACTCTTTTCATATTATAATTACTCTTTTCGGTTTTAACTCACTCTTTTCAGATCATAATTACTCTTTTCGGCTTTAACTCACTCTTTTCGTATTAGAAAAGAGTAATTATAATATGAAAAGAGTGAGTTAAAACCGAAAAGAGTAATTATAATATGAAAAGAGTGAGTGAGTGAGTATAAACCGAAAAGAGTGAGTTAGAAGTCGGAACATAGAGTGAGTGAGTGAGTGAGTCAGTATAAACCGAAAAGAGTGAGTTAGAAGTCGGCACAGCGAGTGATTATAAACAGGATATTAAATTTTGTTTAAAAAATTATTTTTTAATTAATCTTTAAAAAGTGAGTTAAGGATTTAAATCGTTATAGTTATTCTTTTACTCTGATTTAAATCACTGAAAAGAGTGAGTTTTCTCATCTCTAGTATGAATGCGACAGACATTAAAGTGATATACGCATTATATGCGCTATTTATTCGAATCTGTATTTGCGAAACAATTAAATCTGAATCAATTACTCCTATTTAATAATTTGCATCTGTACACAGTAGATTAATTGCGTTTATAGCAGCTTTTTGTAATATGCGTTATATATTTTAATTAGGATTCATAGTGCGATATCTAAAAGTACTTCCTACGAATCCTTAAACCTATGTTGATTGTCCTAGAAATAGACAACCAACGCAGTTAAGGATCACTCTTGATGGTGCAAACGAACATACAACTTCGTTTATATTTCCTCCGGCACTCAAACCTCCAACCCACGATCAGAGAGAGTTCAGGACGAAACCTTCGACGAAAATGTTGAGGGTACTTTGTCGGGATACGGGTGGGGAAAATTGAAATTCAATTTTCCATTTCGCTCACGTGCCGGTACACTCGCGCACATCCAACGTGCACCGGTGGCGCTAAGATAAGGGAAATTGTGTTGGTGTGTCCTTCGGTAGAAACGTACAAAGAGAGTACGGTTCGCAAAGGGGTTGGAAAGTGCTGCGGCGCAATGGATAAAGGTGGTGGTGTACGTGACAAAGCATGAACTCTCTCCAGAAGGCAGTACATTTTACCGCTCTTTGAACGACTCTTCGGTCGGTTCGGTGAGATGGATGATGGTGGGTGACAAAAAGAGGCGTTTTTGCGTCCTGTAAACCTGTAACCACAACACACAGGATGATAAAAGGGTTCACCCTAGAGTGCGGCAATGTACATTTTCCGCCGGGTTGTTTTTTACGCGAAACTAAACCTAGCGGTCATTTTTTCAGTCACGTAAGCGGAAGCGCCCATGTAACATTTAGAGGAGAGAAAAAAATCGTGTGGGATGGTGAAAGGCATGCAATAAATTACAATTGAATGGTTTATCACGATTGTAGAATGAAGGAAATTATTCTTCAAAAATATGCTTTGTTTTGGTGGGCAGTGGTAATGGAGCTTGGAATTGTTTATGGGAAAATATTCTTATGCGCTTATCTGATAGTTTGTTAGGTAGTGGCTGATAATGAATTGCGTTTGTTTTTGTGTAATAAGACCAATTTTCTGGATGTTGATGTCAGGTGCATTATACGATGTTTTGTACTGTTTTCATATACCCAAGCACAACAAAATTTGTAAGAGCAGTTTGTGTAGATTTGGGAGAAAGTTGCTCTGAATTCATTTGAAGTTTATTCTCAACCGTTTCTTCCTATAAAACCAGCCTTGATTATTAAAATTGTCTAACTTATTTGATCCATGATTTGTGTAAACGATCCAAAGACGTGGTGACCTTTCACAGAACTGCAAAACGGTACATTGTTACTATAGGTGAATGGTTGCGACACAAATTAGTTCTAGAAAATTCAAAATTTGGACCCAATTCTGTGAAGAATCGTTGGTTACAATCTAGCCTTGCCAAAATAAGCCGATGATGGTTCCAACGTACAAGCTGATGAAATCATTTTTGTCAGAAAAGAAGATACCTTGGAAATACCAAACCGAACGGTTATTTTCGTATCTCTATTTCATTGGCATTAGCAGGAGCAAAATATTTTCGTGGAATATCTTAGAAATTGCGTCTTTTTCTTGGAGTAAGAAAAAATTTTAATCATTTTGATTTTGATGCGTATGAGAAATGGAGATACTTTGGTTGTTCAATCTGGTACACAGAAACCTGTCAGGCGAAAGAATTGGCTAACAAAAAATTAGGATTAAAAAAGTGCCTTTGAGTAGCCTAGAAGTGAATTATAAATAGGGAGGAAAAATAAAACAAGTGTCAATGTACATCTGTTTCTACGGTTGCGGTTTCTTTTCAACGATAATGGTTTCTTTACCGTCTTAGCTTTTCTTAGTTTAAGTTAATATAGGTATTATTTGATATAGTTCGTTAGTGTTACAAACCATGTTTCCACCATCGCAATGATGAGGATTTTCCTTCTGGTCCACAATGCCATGGTGATGGCAATTAATCTTTAAAAAAATGCGAAAGGTTTTCATTTCTAATTGTTGTTGATTTGGTGTCCTATGATGTCCTTGTCTGTGTTTTATAGTGTGTCCTGTGAATTCTACAGCTAGTACCTTCGTTCGTTCTTTTCTTTTTCCCATACCTACTTCAAATATTCTACGGTTGTTAAAAAAATGAGATTTAGAAGTTATACGGAGTGAGCAAGGTGCAAGTAGTGCGAGTGAGTTTTTCTTGCACCTTGACACAATCTTCTTAAAAATTATACAAATGTTGGTTAGTTCAATACGAGCTTGAGTCATACAACTTCATTCGTCTCTTAATTGTTTGTATACTTTGAAGTGCGGTTCTACTGTATCGAAAAGAGATATAATTTTCTAACATGACTCTCGCGTCAATTCCATTTTGTTTTCGTTTCCTTGTTGTTGGTTTCATTCTATTTATGAAAGTTATTTTACTAATAACATGGATTAGTTTATGTTGAATGCATTTTTTTTTCACTCGATTATTAATCATAAGTTATCACGATAGGCCGGAAAGTTGAAGGAGACATAATAATTCATTCGCTCAAAAAGTTTAGGAGGTCAAAAAGTTAAACTCTCCCCCGTGCTTTGACCTAAGCTATGATAAAATGATGGATGACGGTTAATGAGCTATAATGTTGCGTGTTACCTGAATTGATAGAGCCGTTGTCGTTTGTTTTTATTTTCAACATGAGTTGTAAATAAGAAAGTAGTAAAAAAAGTACATGAACATAGATATTTTGCATATTGGCATGTATAACTAATGCTTCTAAAGGGCTAAAGCAATAACATGTAAACATTGATTTTCGTTAGAGACGAATAAGCATACCAGAAAATTATATAAAATTATGTATCCTCTGTCAGTATTCATGTACTATGTAGATGAATGTGTATCGACTTAGCTGTGTGATTCTTAAAACGGTCCATAAATCTAATTCCTTTTTCGTATTGTATCTCTGTTCATTCAATTGTCATGTTACGTTTAAAATACACTCCGTCTGCCTTTTTGTTATACGATAATGTGCTCATAACAAATAAAATAAAATAAATTTACGACCACTAGTCCATTCCGCCGTGTAACTTTGATGGTAGATTTTTTTCCTCAAAGCATCATGCCAAAGTATATTTTGAGTCAGAGATGAAAACGACAAACTATTAAAATCACATAAAATCAAAGTTGGTCGTCGACTGATGTTCATGCTCATCAAATAAAAAAAAATCTCGTTTGGTCTCCTATCTTCCGGTGATAGTATCCATCTCCAATTGTGAGAATAATTTACCATCGTAAACGTGTTGTTTAAAATTTAAAAATTTTAAAATTTTACAATCAAATTTTGTTTCTTCTGTTTGTGGTATGATTTTCCCATTAAATTGAATGTACTTGATTATATAGATGTGTAAAGTTAGTAAAAAATATTGATATATCTATAACTTATAACCTATAACCTATACTATATTTCTATAACCACAAATTTTGAAAATACGTAATAATGATTTTTTCCTTATTTTTTCTGTAATCTGTTGCTAATGAAGAAGAATTAGAAATGTACAAACAGAGTCCCTCGTTTGTCCTTTTTTATATATGAGTATGAACGAACAAATTCGTCCTATTTTGCTTTCATTTATATTGATAGATGTAAACGCAATTTGTAATTGTTTTAGTAGTATCCTTACGCTGTCATTAGTTGTTGACATTTAGCATTTCGAAGTTGAAATACTAGACGAGCTTGATAGTGTTAGAAACCTGCACTTTTGTAGTAAGTTAAGCGGCAATATCTCAAATATTTGGTGCAGAAATGTGCTCCAAAATTTAAATGATATAGTATATACATCTCTCAGATGATAATCACACCCTTAAAAATAATCAACACACATTCCTGTACTGCGCTTTGTCTTCGGCAAAGTCCGTGGACGTTAAGTATCGTTGATACGTTTGAGGAAACGAGCTCAACGTTCCGGCTAGACAATCAACATTTCTTTACCGTCTGGATCTTGTCCTGTGCGGTCTGTTGCTCGTAAAAAAAATCTCCACCCACAAACCACACATACGTAGACTCATTCATTTCAAATGCTGTCACGCGTCATTCTGTTAGGTGCATCGTTCCAGACTCAGATGTCTGCCAAGCCAGATAGGAGTCCGTTTTGTTGATATCCTTGCATACTGTAACGGGCAAGGATTCCGTAATGATACTGGTTCAGTTTAATAAAAACGAGAATGAGCATCATGAAAATGAAAATTGATCGTAGTTTGGCGTAAAAATATCTGGAATTATTTCTTTTATAATTAATAATTATATGATCTACAAACTTCGTTTAAAAAAGAACAAATAAAGGAATTTATTACTAATTATTTCTTTTATTTCTGTATTTTTAGGTAAGAATGTTAAAATATAATAAAATCGAACCTTCGTAAGTAAGATCATTTTTAAGTTTGGCATAAGTTTGATCAACTGCCGTCTCCTACAAACCAGTTTCTCTGCTACACCTCACATGTTATTTGTGTTACAATTAAATCACGCCAGTTACTGGAACTAAAGGTAGCAATTATCTAACGTCACATTCGCTATATAGTTCTCGGTATCGGTTGTGAAGGTGTAGCAAATACGGCTACAATCATCACAATTCAGCGATTAAATTAAATAATCATTCGTAGCTAATTAATGCCACACTATAGACATTTTATCGTATAATATCGATGGCAGTGCACGAGACGTACATGCATAAAACATGCCATCGTTTACGCCCGCGCCCAACGATTATATTGCTGAATTGGATTATTCCTCCGAAAAGATGCACCGTAACGTACACACACACACACACACAGCAGATGGTAAACATCATCTCGTATAAATAACGTCTCCAATGGAATGAAGCTGTGATCGATTGCAAATTTATTGTAGCACGCATTCACCAAAGTCTCCTATTCCATTTACGTAGGAAGCTGGCCGGGAAGTGAAGGTACGGTCACGTGGCCAGGGTAATGAACCAAAAGCAGAAAACATATGAAAACGTGTTTCGTTTTCGTTGTTGTTTTAGCTTGATTGGTAACCTTCTGACTTTAAATTGCATGTTCGGTTAGTTGGTACTTTTTATAAACCGAATCTGTTGCTGTAGCTAATCATTACTATCGCTGGCACCGGAAGAATCTCGTTGTTTAGTTGACCTGTTAGTAGTGGAGTTGTAGGAGCATGTGAATTAAATTAACATATCCTGGGTGACTTATGGTACTTGTCAATGCTTTGGGTACCATTAATGCATTGAACCATTAAAGTAGAAATGAATTCAAGTAAGACAAAAAACACGCACACGCGATAGGAATATTTTTATTGCATATGAAAAGAAAAACTTTCTCACAGTTTGTGCGAGACATCAACCACCATCATGGCTTACAGAGGTGTTGTTTATTTGCAGACCAGTTCAGCTATAGATCTGAAGACCATGTTCACGCACACATAAAACGATTCAGCTGTTCGTGGCATCTTATCTCACGCTGCTTGTCGTAGTTGTCCGAGTACGCATACTTGCCCAGTCTCTGATGCTGCTCGTTGACTTCGACTTGACTTTGACGTTTTGCTTGCGTCACTTTCAGTAAGCCGACGCTGTTTGGTTTCCACACGATAGTACCAGTAAACGATCGAGCAATCTAGTTGTATTGGTGCACGAGTTGAACCAATGTTCGACATGTAAGGTGGGTGTGCTTTCAGATTCTTGTTTCGGTTGCTTTAACCGTGTGCCTCACGTGGCCGTACAGGTTTTGTTGCCCTTGTGATGGCAACAAAGCTCTTGATTAGTTTGTAATTTTGATACCAAATGAAGTATTTTGCAAATCGCTTTTTAAAACGCGACTGTAGGAAACCTTTAACGCTGCAAGATGAAAAGGAATGGCTAATCGAAATTATGTTCAGCCACTTGACACTGGATACGTTCGATCATCAGCTCATTTTAATTCTAACGTTGTTGTCATATGTACAAATACTGTATGCATCAATTGAAACGAACCTGAGCCTGACTTCCATGTTAATTTTAAGTACATAACAAGTAGATGAGGTAAAATTTATAATTAATAATAATAATTGTAAAATATAAAATGAGGTTTTATAACGAGTTTTTTGCTCTGGTATGGGTGTTCCTAGCGATGATTTAAAGCATTGAACTTTTTTATTCCTCATTTTGATTTCTCAGTCGTTTAAGCTTTGTTTTTCTGTTGATCCGATGTGATGTAAACAATTCAAGAACGCTTCATTCAGCTTTTAATCAATAAACTTGTTGACCCCCAATATGTTGCTGTGTTTGTGAGTATGTTTTTAATGTACTACTACTATTCGTTATCAGTTTCAATATATTAGAGTAATAATTTTAAAGATCCATCCATTTGAACGCTACATTTGGTTTAAAAATACAAAGTTCATCGTTTAACGTTATGACAATGAATGGAAAAATAATGTTTTGTATTTTTTTGTTATCCTTGTCATGTTCATGGCCTTGCCGTATTGCTATGTTTTATAATTTTAAACCAACTTATACTACAAAAAATAAAAGACAATATAATGCGAAAACACACAAATTGAAAAAATGAAAGAGCTGAAAACGACCGAAACGTACGACCATAAAACAGACATCGAATGACAGGAAAACAAAAGCAACAAAAGCAAACGGATTCAGCAAGAAAAACATATCTCGCATTTACTGTCGAAGATGAGATACCAAATAATGATATAATTTGAAGTAACATCTGCGAGACTACGCTTACAACAGGTGCATATGTGTGTAGAAAGTGAGCATAACTGTGAGACAGAAAGTGTACAGTTTACTGCCATGTCTAAGGGGGAATCAGAAATAAACTGTAAATAAGGAAGCACAAAAAAGAAACATTAATTGGCATTACCTTTTGGTTTGCGTACATGATTCTACCAACATCATTGCTTGCTGTTTGTAAATTTTGTCCATTAATTATTTTTGGATTTTGTTCATGAATTATTTAGATTGAATTTGTGTTATGTTAAGACATATGATTTTTGCAAGAATAATAATGAACTCAACACAATGAACACAAATGATCTATGTATGTAACTTTTATCTCGAACGCACATCACACATTACATTCCTGTGATATTGTGATTTACAGACAGCAAAAAATTCTACAATTATTAGTAATCGACCCTGCCCCGTCAACTGAATGGTAGAATGGAGCACATGTAGCATAAAGTTGTTTTCCAACTTTATTATTTCATCATCTGTGCTTTATTTTAGTCATTAGACACTGTTCTGTCGCTAAACATTTATTGTTGACAGATTCTAGTGTACACTATAACTGGTCCATGTAAAAATCGCTCCAATTCGTACGCACAGTGCTTAAACCCAATGCGAGGATGTTTTGAAACAGTTGTAAGGCATACATCTCTGCTGCATCTAAATGGAAGCTAGTGCGATAACCTTTGTTGAAAAAAGAAAAAGACACCATGGGAAAGATGTGCCGGATCAAGATTACGTTTTTTGCTCGTCAAGCATGGGTAGTGCAATGTCCTTGATGTTGATGCGCTAGTGTTCGATGGAAGCCACAATGACACACTGATATGTGAACTTGCGCTGCATCTGTCCATGGCTGCGCGTGTCTAGTTTTCGTTTGGAATTCCGCTCGTGTGCGTTACACATGAGCAATGTTTCAGACCAGGGTAGTTGTGCAAGGCCCCTCTTTTTCCTTCTTTACCTCTCTTCATACGGCATCAAAGGTATCCGGTGAAGATTTTAGGTAATCCTTTGGGTTTCGCCTTCACGACGGTGTACCGGCTGATTGTGTCGGGAAGCGCACATGTTCACTTAACATGAAGCTGAGAAGTAATGTTCTTTTAGGATTTTGGGGTGATATCCTGGTAGAAGGGGGTTCTAATATACAACTTGAAACGCGCACGTACATCAACATCACCTCACGTACGAGCGAGAATATTTGGAGGATTTTAGTGTGCTAAGAGACGACGAGTTTTGATGCTGGTTGAAATGCATGTGGTGAGTTATTGAGCTTCTTTAAGCTTTCTTCCAGTTTGTAGAATGTGTAAAAAAAACCATATGAAGTAAAACGTAGAAAAGTGTAAAAAATATAAAAATGGTGCTATTGTTTATCAATCGTAACAATCAATTCCTGTGTGTTGGTTTTCTTTTTCAATGAGAAATGATAACGTTTTGTTTATTGCATTTTCAATTAAAAAGTTTGTTACCGCATATTTCATTGAAAATGTTGGATTTTTTTTGTTTATTTTTTATGTTTTCTTGGCTTAACGACTAGACTTACTGCTACCTCGTAGTTGGATAGTCAGTTCTCACAACGTAGGAACGGTCCAGATGAAACTATGTTAACTATCGTTCTTGAAAATGATTTCTTGTATATTTTACTCTGTAATTTTGTTTGTATTTTTATAAAATATAAACCAATATTAATTTTACAATCGTTCCTAGAAATAAACTATTAATCATGGATTTTTGCCTGTGATTTGTCAACTATGGCTCAATGAACATGAAAATCAACATGAAAGTAATGTAATAAAATTTATGGTTAACCTCAGGGAATGGTGTACGGTAAAGGGGGATTTGCGGTCAGGGATATTTTTTTTTACTTATTGACATAGTTCATTGTAATGTATTCGTACCTATATTGGCTCGTTGGGTGATTCCCAGAGCATTCCAACCATTTTGCTCCGTGGCCCAATCGGTGATATATTTTCCGATTGCTTTTTTGTGCTTCTATCACATTCTGCTAAAGCCATCATTCATTTGGGAGTTCATGCTGGTTATACGTTACCCCATCGCCTGGTTGGTTGCATGGCAAAATAAGTGTGTAGGTAGATTGGTCAGACGGTTAAATGTAATTGAATGTTTACCATTTCATCAGTTGCCTCCCGCCGTCGTTACCGGTTTTGTTTCCCGTCGTAACGATGGCTGTGTACAAGTTCTCGTTTTGCAAACATCGTGTGCATACAGTGAAACCCTTTGATGTGTCTTCAGTAGTATCGCTTCTGCACTAGTGATGCTGACATGACGGATTTACTACGCTGTGGGTTCGCTCTTGAATGTGTGTGATGTACGTGTATTATGTTTAAGTAGTAGTGTAGTTAAATTTTGTTGACTTTCATCGAACGATGAGATGATAATAAAATTGATGCTGTTCCACGCATTTTCTTATCGTTCCTATCGTGTGGGAGATAATGAACTTTTGAATCATTTCCTTAAAAGGTTATTATCCTTTCCGGTTCTCTTCTTCTTTCATGGCCTAACGACCTCTTAAGGTCATGCCTGCCATTTCTGGCTTACTAGACTAATTGATACCGCATAGTTGGTTAGTCAATCCTCACTATGGGGGAACGGCCCAGATGAGACTTGAACCCCGGTCCTGCCGTGTGAAGACCGGCGCCGCTGTCGCATCACCACCGGGCCGCCTTTCCGGTTCATTTTCATTAAATATGGTTGTTGTACGTGGGAGAATAGAAATAAATCTGTGGAAGTGGGATCCAATGCGTTCGTAGTTGTGACTTGTTTCGTAAGAAACAGTGATGTGGTAGAAATACTATACAAATTTAAAACATGTTTTAATTCGCCTTCAGTGTATGCGAAGTCATTACTATCGAAGGCGTTGAATCAGCGATTTCAGCCGTGTTTACTAATTAACTGTTGTTGAGTTTACGATGATCAACTATATTTTTAATCACAATTTTTAAGCGTAGGTTTCGAACTTTTTCTCCATTACATTAAAATGTTATTGGTCATCGATTTTCAACCGTAGGTCGGGCAAATAAAAACATCCCTCGTGTTTGTGTCCATGTTCAAGATTTGTTTTTTGGCAGTTATTGTGAGAGTAGCTGTGAGCATAAAGGATGTTTCGAACGACCGCCAACAAAAGGTTTATGTTATATTATTATTTTTCGTTTTCCGCTTTTCCTTTCATCGTTTGGTTCAATTTCCACCGAATGGCTCTAATTTATCGGTTTGGTTGAACGATTTGTGACAAGGCTCTCGATGCTGACGTTTGCCGTGAGATGTGGCTGGGAGAGTGCGGTTCGTCGGAGTATTTATTTTATTTCGCTTTCCTTGCTATCTGTTTGCACGGACGATCGGGTGCATTGTACGTTGAAGGATGTGGCGCTTGTGGGCAGGGTGGTGTTAGGATCGTTTTGCGGTCCGGGAGAGCCTGAGTGTCTGCTAGGTGTCGATAGGAGAGTTCTCTTTTTGCGAGCTTTAATATCCCATTTGTTTCTGCTAATTGAGTTGCTGACAACTCACAATTCAGTTAATTGTTTTAGTATGCTGTGTTGTTACTGTTGATGCTGTTACACTTTGGTTCAGAATGATTTGTTAGCTGCGAGGGCATTCATCTTTCCAGTTTGTAGAAGCTAGTAGAATATGGGGATGCAGTTCACAAATGCTTATAAGTATATCATTTTTAAACTACTATTAGACGATTACGATTTACGATTGTATGGTTATGTGTTAGACTTTCTTCCATTTTATATTTTAATTGACTATAGTTGCGTTAAACGGTTGTAGAATATTAGATTAAACTTTTTTTTTTATTTACAAGTTGATCAAAGTTATGTTCTTTGAAATAGATCTCATAGCCGCTTGAAGGTTAGCAGCAAGAGGTTCAAATATTAAATCCACTATAATATGCTACAAAAGAAATGCAATATTTTAAGGTTGCTTTTTGTGGCATTTATTTATTATTTGAAACATTTTATTTTAGTAGTTGATAGCAATAAATAACACATACTTATGTTGAATAATTATCTACTATCTATTCTTTTTCATTAACTGGAACTTATTATTGGAATTGTAAGATACAGTAGAGTAAGTCACACCATACTGCCTATCACATTGTCTCTTTAAATAATCATTATAAGAGAAAAAATGGTTGGTGTACGACAAAAAGCAAGAGCAATGCATGTAGAGGTTTTTTTGCTTGTATAAAAAGTAATAAATAAATCACAAAAAAAAATGCTCACTCTAAGAATACGGTACAATGAAAGTTACCGAGCATTATTGTAAAATATAGAAAAATACAACAACACAAAGCATTGGACGAGGCAAGGTGCTTATTTATAGAGGAGCAAGTGACCAATGCTTACCCGAACCAAGTATCAGTTGGGAAGATTGCATTTTCAATCCATTGTGTTGAGAACGATGTGACCTATTTTGCGATTTCTTTTTTCTAATTTGCGATTTTCTTCTCTGGTGTGCTAAATTTTGCCTTCGACCAGACAAGTTTAATGTTTTTTCGAGCTAGCACTTGGATGGGAGTATTTGTAAATATTTGAGCAACATTCAAGCTGGGTGCTGAATGCTTTTAAGCTTTAGTTCCGAATTGAAAATATCAGCTTTGCATTTTTAATTTTTATTGCTGCTCAGTTGAAATATACCAACGAAAGCAAAATAGCTTCCTAATATAAAAAAACATAATTAAAGAATATCAGTTTTATTACAAAACTAGTCGTTTCTTCGATAGTTCCTTTAATACCGCCTTTTTTAATTTTGGTATTGGAGGTGGCATTTTTCAAAAGGCTCTCAAAAATGTTCAGCCGAATTTATTAAACAAACATTATAAACTTCCTATGCTCGCCTTGTCCTTCTCTGCTCGCTTTAAGGTTTTATTTTATTGTTGTCAAAGGTAACGTTTATATAACATTTTCTTTGTATTTCCATAGACTGTAAAACGAGCTACAGTTCATTCGAGGTATAGAAGAAGAAAGTTTTTTCTTTCTCTTTCGATATCAGTCGCTGTTCAGAGTTCTCTACTCACATCCTTTTATCTCTTTTGTGTGGTTGGTATGCTGCATTTTCTACATTTTCCAGTCAAAGCAAAGTGAGCTGGTGGTTTCCTCTCGAACTGGGAAAAAACATCGTAAGGAAGTCGTAAAGTACTTGTTCGTTCGTGCTTAGTTTTCCTTATTATCTGCTCTACCTCCGTTTCCGCTTTGCATAAACTTAACATTTCCTTATGCTTGTGATTTGGCTAGCAGAGTGTGCAATAAAATGATATTGATACAGTGTCATTTTACGAGTAACAAAGTTGAACTTATTTGTGCTCATGTGTTAGGTAAATTGGGTACCTCGTACTGGCTTCACGTTTTTGAAAATCTTTGGTATGTGCACCACTCAGTGATTGGTTCATTTTATCTTTAGATAATATAAAGCTGTTTCGCGCTAACCGCAAAACTACTTTATGCGAGGCTTGTAATTTTGAAAATATGACTTTTACATCTTTTATAAGGAGCTTTTTTGTAATCGAATTTTACTACGTTGTGTATCTTTCGTTCTAACTATCTTCTTGTATTTTTTGCCTTCCTATCTACCCTATTTTCTATGTGCCATGCCCTTATAGCAAGCTTCCCTTCAAACACGCTTCGACCACAGAACGCTTGCGAAGCGTTCTGCGCGAACAAAAACTTTTACGTAAAGAACGACGTAGCCGTATGTCCTCTTAACAACTTCTAAATATCTTGTATTTTTCCATAAATAAATTTTTTGCACCTCTTTTTTGCCATTGGTCAATGGTCATCTTACTTTAGATATTGGAATCGTTGTTAAAGGACAGAAGCTTCACAAAGCATCATTCTTGGTCTGTGTGAGATGGTCCCTCTATCCAGTGCAAAACATATTTCTCTGTCGACGTTTGATTGCTGCTGCGAGCGGGACCTTGCTGTTGTAATTTTGCATTCATGTGTCGTTGATACCGTAAACGCGAAAGCTAAACCCCATGGCTACCATCATCTCCCCAGATGGTGGAGAAATTGATTTGAGTATAAATCACGCGCTGTCGAACGAGATCGTGTAGTACGACGTGTGGGTGAATGAGTGGACGACACAAGGCGATTGCGTATTTGATCGTTTTATGTCCATTCGCTCTACACGCGATGGACTCAGAACGATTTATCTTTCTTCTCGCATCCATTTAGTGCACAACAGAGCAAACATGCCAGGATAGAAGTATTGTTTTGCAATACTTCACGTTCACGTTGGAAAGGAGTTGAGCCAAGAATACGTACACAGTTACAATGGCAAGTATATATGCCGATAGAGAAATACATCACGTTCCGGATCCAAACAGCTCAATCCATTTGTGTCTGATTTACCACGAAGCTCTCTGACTGGAATTTGTGCTAATAGCCACATCCGGTACCGATGGAAGTCAAAATCCTTAGGGTTTATTTTTCTAATCAATTCAAGAGCTGTATTCAGTTGTAGTGTATGTAGTCCAGGATAATTGGGAGCGGTACTGGGATAAGCACTCCCTATCGTCATTATTTTTCAATCGATTGAAAGTTTTCACCTCGGATTGCATTAATTTGTAAACTTGGGTAGACCTGAGATCCCGCATTCATACAATAACGTGAGTTTAACATGGGAACTAGGTTTATCTCTAGAAACTGAGTTATCCGATCAGAAATTTTATAAACATTATCTAAAAATGACTATATATTTAGCTTTTGTGGTTATTGTGGTTATGGTATAAAAGCTATTGTTTTTTCTTTGCCTTTTTCATATTTCTTTATCAGCACTTCATCGAAAACATTAAGGAATATTATCGCAAATGTTGATACGATTTATTATATATTATTTGATGCTTATTATCGTATTTACCCACGCTTTGGTTTCCGTCGTCATTTATTTCTCTGTATGCATAGATGCGTTTATCCTTGTCAACACGTTAGTAGCACAGCCCTGAACAGACTGCTCTTGTCACAAGCGACAGGGAACACTGCACCAACACGGCTCAACACAAGGATTAAAGCTAAAGCTTAGTATGTCGCTTGCACCTTCTGCAAGGTGCGTAGAAAGTTGTGCATTCTATGGAACATTGATTGCATTATTGTGTAGGCTCAGGAGGCAAGCAAGCAAGCAGTTAAGCCATGGGAAGAATTTCTCAAAGCACGTCGCTGCTGTCGTAAATCAGACTGAAGTTGTTACGGGTTTGAAGTTAAAGCTACGGTTTACGGGAATGCAATTCAAACAGGAACGCATTCGGTCGCTCTTTAAGTGATATGTCGTGTTTTGCATGTATATTTCCGCGTTCTGCTATGTACGTACTGGATATTGTCTTTATACTAGTAAACAATCATACATTTAATAAAGTAAATATAATCTATAGAGGTTTGTAAGGTACGAATTGTATTACCCTAAAGAAGAAATATTGTTTACCTACTGCCTTAAGATTTTTACTTTTCACGTTCTAGTTTTTTTGCATATCTAACGCAACTCAAATCATCATGCTTTCCATTTTATTTATTGTTGAATGATTGAATAGCATGTACTTTAGTAAGGACCACTTTCTCTGCTTTGGTTCCGTCTTACCTTTAACAAATGTGTAAGAGCAAGCGAGTAGTTGGTGATAAAGCACCGATAAGCGACTTGTATCATCCTGGAGCTTCTAGCCCCCTTCTTCCAGGGAAATGAAATTCAATCATTACTGGACTGTAGCTGAAAGCGATGTTGGCGTTGACAGTAGGATATCGGGCAGATTAAGCACGATAATTGTTTAATGAAATGAAGCGAGCGATAATGATAAAAATTTAATTGATTTCGGTACATTTATTATTCAGCAAGTGTTTATTGTTGCTTGCTTCATGTTTCCATCAATCTGCGAATGACGTGTGTGGACGAACGCAAAATAATGTTTGCACGGCAAGCAACTAAACAAACGTCACTATTTATTATAAAGTGATTGATATAGGTTAATATTTTTTCTATTTATGAGTATGAACAGTTCGTACGTATTTTGAAGCATAAGGTACGACGAGATATTGCCATCTATTGTCTACTTATGTACCTGATACGGTCAACTTTTTTTCATATATAAATGTGCAATAAGCATATCGATGAACAATTAACATTCTGTTTTTTTGTTTTCATTTGTTTCATTTTGCAGCAAAGTCCATCTGATATGGACATGCACATCGCACAGCGACTCGGAAGCTTTGAAGCAGCTAGGAAGCACATCCTGGAACCGTCCACGTCGTATCATGTGATCGGTATTGCGCCAACCCCTTCGACGCCTCTACGTCCCTCCAGCGTGATGCCCAGCCTGGTCTCTGGCAGCCACCATCGGTCGCTTCCACCAAAAACCAATAGCAATAGTAGTAGTACCATTAGCAATAGTATCGCCAACTTCGTCAAGCCGGCCGACAACCGCTCCATGTACAATGGACGACCATCGTCCCTGTCGGGGACGAGCGCAGGACGAAACAATCTACCAGTACATTACTCGTCCTCGACATCCTCATCCTCTTCCGCACCTGGGACGTTCAACAAACATGAGGTAAGGCTAACTTTAAAAAATCGATTTAGAGAGAAGCGATTAAGATGTCAATAGTTGTCATTGTTTGTTAGATTAAAAAGTACAATCACTATAATAAGTGAGCTTTTTAATTGGATTTTTCTTTTAGTCCTATCCAAGCACTGTTAAGACATTAGTTTCGTTTGCCACAAGTAATTGTAAAATATATCTAATTTAATGTTTAGCTTTATTTTTAAAATCAATGTACCCTTTCTCTTACATAAAGAGAAAGCTAGTTTTGAAATAATTCAACAGACGCAACGCTTAAAATAATTTTTATCTAAAATATAATTCAGTAATTTTAATATTTCATTTTTCTGTCTTCCTGTAACCTTTTCCTCTGCTATAGGCGCAAGGATTCTCATCAAAAGGACCGCCTTTGTCCGTTCCACCTTCAGCGATGAATGGGCGAGCTTCGTCGGGTGGAAGTATTGGCAGCAATAGCAGTAGCGGAGGACCAGGAAGTAGTGGCCCATCCTTCAGCAGTGATAAGTTACCCTCGCAGATGTCCAACGGTCGATTGCCACAGGTTGCAAATGCAAAAATGCCTAGAGTAGTTAGTTATCCCCTTTTTATGTATTTTATGTTACTTACACGAATCCATTGCGCTCTCATCTCCGGTGTTTTACGTTTGGTCGTTGCATTTACAGTTGAACGCATACATAACTAGCTGCAACGTTTCGTTGTTGTTTGATCCTTTTCTAAGTAAAATCCTAGCAATTTCGTAGAATTTTAATATGAAACATTGCTTAGTAAATTGGATGGAGCGTAGAAAGCAAATAATTTCCGATCAATGCCTGATAATGCAATAACGACTCCTTATCAATGTTTTATTTTATTTTATCACACGTTCGCAAAGCTCTTGCGAAATTCGCTGTTTTATTCATAACGTTCTTAGAAAAATGTAATTTTGATCGATTCTATTGTAATTAGATAAAAAAAACCAAATGTTATTTTCAATTGCATCATAGATACTGTTTCTTGTAATTAAGCATGCTGTAATTTTATGTTGTTTGTGTGTATCTTTTGCTGTAGCACCTTTATGTTTTTGCTATTAAAACATTTTTCTAATGAGTTTTTGCGCTCTTTCATTTCTTTTTGTAATCTTTTCATGTTGACTTTTGTAAAATTCATGCGTTCTTCTGCTAAACCCTTTATCATCTGAATTCGCACCGGCGCCAAACATCATCTTACATCTACATAAACACACAATCACACACACACAAAACACAAACATGCGGCAATGACACAAAAAAACAGACCTCAAGTGATATTTCAACCCCGCTCAAACAGGGCAGCAAAGTGGAGAATATTCTGCACGAGATGAAGAAGAACATCTTAACGCCGTTGACGGAGATCGGGGCCACACCGCGTAAGGAGTTGGAATCGAAGTTTAACTTCAACAACCCGAGCGCAAACACGAGGCACGTTTATGCCACCCCGCCACTATTGGGATCCCTGAAACCATTGGGAGGTACCACGAAATCGTCCCGTAAGTATAGCGGCGTGCGAATATAGCTGGACGCTATGGCGGGCATAGAGTGTCTGGGTTGGGGAGGATGAATGTAATCCACGTGCCTGGCAGTTATCGCGCAGTAATTGAGTTTATGCTTGGTTGGGTGTGTGAGCACTTGTACTGTGCTCTGGAGGCAGCCAATGGAGGCGTTTGTTTGGCTTTTGCTTGTCTTAAGTTGCGTTGTCGTAGTTGTGATATTTCAACGCTAATGGAAAGTATTCGACACGAAATGTTGTTTATGTATTCATATCGCACAATTAAGTGAGGAAAAGTTTCATTAGAGAAAACTACAAAAAATCTATATTTGCTACAATTATCGCAGAAAACATAAAAATGTGTCAGGCCAGGCTGTTCGTTTGTAATAAAAAATGTAATTTAGACAGAAGGTACAACAAGATTAATGGCATTTTATGTCATACATTTGATATTCCTCATGCAAACAACATTGTAATCATTTCTACAATTCCAATCATTTGACTTGTACCTTACGAACTATTGATGTGACGGACGGGGATACGGTTTCTGTGTCGGAATATTTTTCTACCTCGTTTCTTAACGATTCATGACTGATGACACAAAAACACCCATTTAGAGAACGTACTTTTGTAAGGGGTTTTGTCAAGCTGTCGTAGCGTCCGTCCGTAATCGCTGAATTATTGATTACAAATTTTTAATCGATATTTTTCTTTCTTACTGTTCTGTCTACCGTTTCTGATTCGTGTGTCTTTCGTCGAATCTTACCATTGCGCTCCGGCCAATGGTGTCAATGTGTGCCACGTCCCTTGGATTATCCTGACCGCCTTTGCAACTGTGTGCTTGTGACCTGATGATGGATTGATTGGTGCGCCTGTCACTTCTACGACGTCCTTGCGAACATGACCGTTGGTATCGGTGTCCTATGTTTGCTGTATCATTTACCGTTGGCGTTTGGTGCAGTTTCCGGATTGACGATGCTTCGTCCACTAAGGTAAGTGTGTTTAATCCATGGCGTTCAACGCACTGTACACTGTACAAGCGCGGAATACAAAAATAATGTTCGATTGTTTGTCGTTTTAGCTCAAACATAGAGGACGATAATCAAAACAACGGTTCGGATAGCGATGATGGTGGAGATGGCGAATCTAAGAAACGAAATTCAAGTGATACCTCATCGAACGAAAGTGCGGAGGAATCTTCGAGCGAGGACTCCAATATTGGCAATAAACGGGGTGGAAGCATTGCCATTTCAAGCGGTCCAATGGGAGGGGAAGTAAACGGAAATGTTGGTAGTATCGCAGGAGCAGAATCCGGAGTGGCTGGACCGACTGGCACAGGAGGTGGCGGTAGTGCGGGAGGCAATAGCAGTCCCGTGCGGAGACCCAGCGATTGGTCACTCTTAAACTTTCTTAAGCAGCCTACCAGCAGTAGTCAACAAGTGCCAACAAGCGAAAGTGCCCCCCATATTGGTGGTGCCACTGGGGACCGTTCCGGTTCTCATCATCATCATCAACACCAACACCACAATCTGCCACACGGGCTCGAGGAAAACTCCATATCATCTCCACTGCGGTTGCAACGATTGAGCGTTGTAAATGACAATGGGCATGGATTCATTGCATCACCTATCGCGGAGGGACGGTCAGCTACTGGAGCGCCGGTAAAAAACGAACCCCTGCCGAAAACATAAAAATGTGTCAGGCCAGGCTGTTCGTTTGTAATAAAAAATGTAATTTAGACAGAAGGTACAACAAGATTAATGGCATTTTATGTCATACATTTGATATTCCTCACGCAAACAACATTGTAATCATTTCTACAATTCCAATCATTTGACTTGTACCTTACGAACTATTGATGTGACGGACGGGGATACGGTTTCTGTGTCGGAATATTTTTCTACCTCGTTTCTTAACGATTCATGACTGATGACACAAAAACACCCATTTAGAGAACGTACTTTTGTAAGGGGTTTTGTCAAGCTGTCGTAGCGTCCGTCCGTAATCGCTGAATTATTGATTACAAATTTTTAATCGATATTTTTCTTTCTTACTGTTCTGTCTACCGTTTCTGATTCGTGTGTCTTTCGTCGAATCTTACCATTGCGCTCCGGCCAATGGTGTCAATGTGTGCCACGTCCCTTGGATTATCCTGACCGCCTTTGCAACTGTGTGCTTGTGACCTGATGATGGATTGATTGGTGCGCCTGTCACTTCTACGACGTCCTTGCGAACATGACCGTTGGTATCGGTGTCCTATGTTTGCTGTATCATTTACCGTTGGCGTTTGGTGCAGTTTCCGGATTGACGATGCTTCGTCCACTAAGGTAAGTGTGTTTAATCCATGGCGTTCAACGCACTGTACACTGTACAAGCGCGGAATACAAAAATAATGTTCGATTGTTTGTCGTTTTAGCTCAAACATAGAGGACGATAATCAAAACAACGGTTCGGATAGCGATGATGGTGGAGATGGCGAATCTAAGAAACGAAATTCAAGTGATACCTCATCGAACGAAAGTGCGGAGGAATCTTCGAGCGAGGACTCCAATATTGGCAATAAACGGGGTGGAAGCATTGCCATTTCAAGCGGTCCAATGGGAGGGGAAGTAAACGGAAATGTTGGTAGTATCGCAGGAGCAGAATCCGGAGTGGCTGGACCGACTGGCACAGGAGGTGGCGGTAGTGCGGGAGGCAATAGCAGTCCCGTGCGGAGACCCAGCGATTGGTCACTCTTAAACTTTCTTAAGCAGCCTACCAGCAGTAGTCAACAAGTGCCAACAAGCGAAAGTGCCCCCCATATTGGTGGTGCCACTGGGGACCGTTCCGGTTCTTATCATCATCATCAACACCAACACCATAATCTGCCACACGGGCTCGAGGAAAACTCCATATCATCTCCACTGCGGTTGCAACGATTGAGCGTTGTAAATGACAATGGGCATGGATTCATTGCATCACCTATCGCGGAGGGACGGTCAGCTACTGGAGCGCCGGTAAAAAACGAACCCCTGCCACCGTTGGACGATGATCACCTGTCAAATGCAAGCAGTAGTGCGAGCAATGGCGAACTGCCTACGGGCCAGAGTTTACCTTCGTCCGGTATCAATGCATCATCCTCATCGTCATCGTACGTAAAACAAGAACCGTATCCCAGCGAAAATAGTGCCTCGCCTCCGCACGGTATCAAAAGTGAGCTAAAGGATGACGTCGCCGACCGGTTATCGTTGTCTAGTCCCACGAAAAGTCCGGAGCAACAACAACATCATCACGTTGGTAGTTTTAATCTCCACAATCGTCAACAGCAACAGCACCTGTTCGGTCACAGTATCGTCGAACAGGAAGAAGTGATATGTGCCGCCCTTCAGGAAGCCAAAGAGTTTAGCCTGAGCTTAGCCAAACCTATCTCGAGCATGTCGGATTCCGATTCGGACGATGCAGATGTACCCCCTATGGTCGGTGGTGGTGATCTTGAGCAACACCGTGTAAACCTACATCACGTTAACACGCATATATCTCATCAGCCAGAAGCTGATTCGGTAGTGCCTGGCAATGGAATAGCACTAATATCGGCCGCAACCAACGTTACGAAGAAGAAAAAGTGGAAACGCAAGCTTATCGCCGGTTCTGGGAATGAGAGAGAACCTCGCGATTGTTCAACGAGTAGCAGCGAAGACGAACGGTATGGTGCTACGAGGCGGAGTCGATCGCAGTCCTTCGAGAAGGATAAAACACACATGAAAGCGCGAGGTCGAGCGCGCAAAGGACACAACAGTAATACTCATAGTAGTGGTGGAGGTGGAGGTGGTACTACGAGTGCTGCATCCAGTGCACGGTACTCCGATGCCGACTCGATAGCAAGCGGAGGTGGTCACCGATCCAGCAAAACATCATCACACGGGTCGACACCAACGAAAAAGAGTGGCGCTTCGTCGACGGTGAACAACTCCACTGCGTACGTTCAAGGAGTGAGTGATGCAGGAGGAATCGCGGGTATAATGAGCCCTCCGATAAGCATACCGTCTGTGGATAGAATCGTTCATTCGAAAAAAGTGGCCTCCCGAAAGTCGCGATCCTCGAAAATTCGCAGCAGCGAAACAGTGCTTTCCACTGAGAGTAGTTCCTCGTCGTCGGGTTCATCTATTGAAGCCGGTGGACGTGCATCATCGAGAGATTCTGATGATTCTGATTCGGGCAATGAAAGATCTACCCCCGTACCGGTTGAGGCCGGTCCTGTTGTACCGTCGTTGAAGGTGAAGAAGCATAAAGCAAAGAAAAAGCTCGACAAGAAGGTGCCTGTGGACGCACTCACGATCTAGTCCCACGAAAAGTCCGGAGCAACAACAACATCATCACGTTGGTAGTTTTAATCTCCACAATCGTCAACAGCAACAGCACCTGTTCGGTCACAGTATCGTCGAACAGGAAGAAGTGATATGTGCCGCCCTTCAGGAAGCCAAAGAGTTTAGCCTGAGCTTAGCCAAACCTATCTCGAGCATGTCGGATTCCGATTCGGATGATGCAGATGTACCCCCTATGGTCGGTGGTGGTGATCTTGAGCAACACCGTGTAAACCTACATCACGTTAACACGCATATATCTCATCAGCCAGAAGCTGATTCGGTAGTGCCTGGCAATGGAATAGCACTAATATCGGCCGCAACCAACGTTACGAAGAAGAAAAAGTGGAAACGCAAGCTTATCGCCGGTTCTGGGAATGAGAGAGAACCTCGCGATTGTTCAACGAGTAGCAGCGAAGACGAACGGTATGGTGCTACGAGACGGAGTCGATCGCAGTCCTTCGAGAAGGATAAAACACACATGAAAGCGCGAGGTCGAGCGCGCAAAGGACACAACAGTAATACTCATAGTAGTGGTGGAGGTGGAGGTGGTACTACGAGTGCTGCATCCAGTGCACGGTACTCCGATGCCGACTCGATAGCAAGCGGAGGTGGTCACCGATCCAGCAAAACATCATCACACGGGTCGACACCAACGAAAAAGAGTGGCGCTTCGTCGACGGTGAACAACTCCATTGCGTACATTCAAGGAGTGAGTGATGCAGGAGGAATCGCGGGTATAATGAGCCCTCCGATAAGCATACCGTCTGTGGATAGAATCGTTCATTCGAAAAAAGTGGCCTCCCGAAAGTCGCGATCCTCGAAAATTCGCAGCAGCGAAACAGTGCTTTCCACTGAGAGTAGTTCCTCGTCGTCGGGTTCATCTATTGAAGCCGGTGGACGTGCATCATCGAGAGATTCTGATGATTCTGATTCGGGCAATGAAAGATCTACCCCCGTACCGGTTGAGGCCGGTCCTGTTGTACCGTCGTTGAAGGTGAAGAAGCATAAAGCAAAGAAAAAGCTCGACAAGAAGGTGCCTGTGGACGCACTCACGACCAACATATCGGCAAGCAAGGGAAGCAGAACAGCGATCGCCAACGATGTGCCGATAAAGAATGGGCCCAGCAATGGTAGTGCAAGCAGCCGGAGTAACAATACCTATCACCTGCACAATCTTTCTTCCGACAGCAATGATGAGTAAGTATGCAGGGATTTATATGTTTTCTAGTCGTGTAATCAGTTTGCTATCATTCACTGCCAGGGTTAAGCGTGTGGGGGTTTGTGACGGTTGATGTTAAAAGTTATTTCTCTTTCTAGCGGGCTTTCCGTAAGATCTCCGCCGTTTCAAAGCAACGGAGGCAAATTGGCAGAGGATGCAACCATCGGAAGCTTTCCGAAGAAAGGCAACAAACTGTCAACGAGCCAAACTTTGGTCGAAGAAGATGAATCCCGCATGCTCAACTCCAACGGTAACAAAGCTGTCGATGACGATGACGACGACGATGATGATCGCTCGGATACTCACAGCGATAGTGATAGCGATACTCCTACCAAAAAAGAGACGGTGCGTACCATCAATTATGCGTGTGTGTGTGTGAGTTCTACAAAAAATATTAATCTCATGTTTGCTACCATTTCATATTCTTTCCGTTTATCAGAAGCAAAATAAAAACAAGAAAGCGGCTCTGTTTGCACGAGTGTTTATAAATACGGCTGCTGGTAGTGGTGGTAAAGGAAAGGGCGGCAAAGGCAAAGGAGGTAAGGGCAAAGGTCAAGTTTACATTGACCATGTGGACGAGCTAAATGTGGCAAAAAGCAATGGCGCTTCAACGACACCAAATACGAACAATCAGTCTGGATCCACCACAGAGCAGCGTCGGTCAACAACGCAACAGCATCTCACCGTGCCTGAGCTTGTGGGTAATGTGGACACACCGCCCAGACCATCCTCCGAGATGGGAGAGAGTCGGCCGAGCAGTCGCGCGACGGGAGTTACTGCTGCGGTCTCACCTACGCTGGACAAAATGCTCTTCTCACATACCAGTGGTGCCTTAAGTAACAACAACCTTTCCCTTGTCTGTCGGATTGATCTAAGCCGCCTGTTAAAAATTCCACCACCGCCACCACAGAATCGACCACAGCCTGGTCTTCGGACGCATGATATTTACAACGCAAA
>KZ061554.1:195111-359422 GCA_002091835.1 Anopheles maculatus
CGCATGACAAGAAGTCGCGCAACATGCATGCTGAAACTCGATGCTGAAAGTCATTGGAGTTTCAGCTTCCTTGAGTGACCGGGCGTGAGCGGCGAGCGCGTTCCTACCCGCATGACAAGAAGTCGCGCAACATGCATGCTGAAACTCGATGCTGAAAGTCATTGGAGTTTCAGCTTCCTTGAGTGACCGGGCGTGAGCGGCGAGCGCGTTCCTAGGTACTCGGTACTCATTCGCATGCTTCGGATTTCCTCTTCCCCTTTCTTTCCCTTCGCTGTGGTGGATGCCCCACGCCCCAAACACAGCCGTTCAGATTTATAAAAGGAAAATTCTTAAGGCCGAGGGCCACGGGAAGTTTCAGAACTCATAGTTTCAGGATCTCATGAGTTTTTGAGAAAGAGTTTCACAAAATGAGAACCTGGATGATCCACAAAAGCAAAGTGGGTATAGGAACTAGGTGGGCTCATAGGTTTGCTGCGGAATTTACGTTTGACAGTTACGGGTTCGATTCAGATACGCGTATTTTCAAACACACACACGCGTATTTACACTTTACTCCGGGCAGCACAACCAGATGGAGCACGCACACATTGACAAACGATCGAACCCGTAACTGTCCAAATTTATTTCATTTTTCCATGCGCAGTTGTCAAATCGTTAGGCATAAGCCCACCTGGTTCCTATACCCACTTTGCTCTCTATAATGGTTACTGACACTTTAGACAGTATGGAACATTTTGTTGTTGTAATATCGATATTAAAAAGAATAGTGAAATGGAGTGAAGATGTTTCTGCGTCCACCAGAAAGGACTGGATCTGGATATTAGTATCGAGGACTTTTAAATCAGGCCATGATTACGATAGCATCAGATAAGTAAGTAAGTGTTAAAATTATATCTAACCCTGGAAAGGGCATCTTGGTCTTATATACTGCAGATATTGTAAAACAAATTTCAAATAACTGCCACTTCAAACATATCTAAAGACGGAACCCTACAACGCTCTGCGGGCGAACTCAGGCATGAATTGATTTCTGGGCGAAAAATAGCTGTCAAAACAAAGAGGCACAAAATAGGAAACAGGTTAGAAAAGTGCATGTTGTTCTTAAGCTTATTTTCAGCTGAGTTTGTTTAGATTAATGTTCCGTTAGTGTCTGAATCATCTGTTAGTGTGGTTTGTGCTTGGTTTAGGTAAGTGCAGTGCGATGGAATGTTATTTTTACGATTTACCAGACACTTTAGCCGTTTGCGAGATGGTCGAGTTGGTTTGTTGGTTGTTGACAGTGAAGTTTTTTCCCAATTGCCCGCGTTCGTATGGTAGTGTTAGTTAACTTGGATCGTGCGAATTGTACTCGTTCGATTACAGGTGGGTGAATATGTGTGTGTGTGTGCGTGTGTGTATGTGGCAGAAGGGGATTAAAGTTCGAAGAAAACGCTGAAAGTTTAGTTTGCTGTACAAACGGTTTAAACTTACATGAAAATGTATGCAACAAATACAGCTGTTTTTAGATTTGTTTCTGCAAATGATTGAATATGAGTTTCTACATCGACGATCTTTAAACATTCATCATACTGCACCATTTTAAATCAACGGGGAAATTTGAAAGTTTTTGAATTGTTTAATTGATTGATTGATTTGTGTTGGATATATAAACTTATTTGCGTTAAATAATTTTAACGATTGAATATGAGTTTCTACATCAACGATCTTTAAACATTCATCATACTGCACCATTTTAAATCAACGGGGAAATTTGAAAGTTTTTGAATTGTTTAATTGATTGATTGATTTGTGTTGGATATATAAACTTATTTGCGTTAAATAATTTTAACACATTTTTTTAATACACAAATCGGACATTCTATGTCTACTGGTGCATATAATATTTGCAGTTTCAAGTGACGAAACAGTCAAAACACCATCACGAATCTAACGAATTTGAGCCTAAATTTTCTTTTTAAATCTTTTGCAGAAGTGGATTGGAGGATGATGATAAGAGATAATCATTCGAACAGTTTAGGTTACACATGTAGCAGGAAAAGTGATGATTTTGCTTTGAAACGAGTCATTGCATTAATTCTAGTATTTCGTGTTGTCCTGAAGCGTAGAATAAGTATAGTTATAGCATTTTTTTCTATGTTTGGGCCAAAATAAGAAGCATAATTTTGTTTTTATTTTTTTTTTTTAATTTGCTTGCTTTGCAAAGTCATATTTCAAGTTATATCCATAAATTATTGTTTTGTTTTAAGATGGTTGAATGTCGTACTTCTGTTGTATGTTGATACATGTCGATAATTAAGCAATTGGACGATTGCAAATTTGTGCGATAAGTTTTGGTCCCCATAGACCCAAATCCACATTGATCTTTCGCTAAGTTTGCCTTCCGGAAAAGCCTTGGTGACCGATCCTTTACTCTGATCTGTTACGAGGACAGTTGCCGATTGCTTGGTCTTGCGTCGCTTGATGTTCGCCGTTTTATTTCCCAATCCCCCCTTGTAATTTGCACTGATGCTCCAGTTAGACTAATGTCTTTCCCATTGTTTGTTCCCTCACACGCCCTTCATAATCATCTCCCAATTTATTTATGCCATACGTTTGCACTGCAGAGGGCTGTAAAGATCCCATCGTATGTGCCATTAAAACAGTCAATTCCTTATGCTATTTGATTTTGATTTGATATTATGTATCTTTTCCTTCTCTTCGATCTTTTTTGATAGCCTCTTTATAAATATCCTTGAAAAGCTGAATGAATAAGCGGGTATTTAAAGAAAATGTATTGTATTATTTGCTGACCTTACTGACAACTTATCGATCGCTTCAACCGAGTATCAACGGTTATAAAACGATTGGCTGTATCTTAGATATCTATTTAGGTAAAGATGACATTGCAGGTATATTTTTTGTTTATTAAAAAAATGTCCTCAATTTATGTCTAGTTTTCTGATTCTTATGCTGAGGTAATATTATACACGTCAGTGGAATATAGTGATGTTGCTCCTTCGCATATGTAAAGCGCATTTAAGATGGCTTTAGTTTAAGAATCAGCGCTGAACATGTTACAACATATTTGAACGAATTACTTGGCGTGAAATGCTTTCTTAGAAGTCCGGCTCGGACTGTCTGCTGCTTCATCTTAATTTAGCATGTGCTAAGATATTGTTTAAGAGAATCTTGAATTTCAATTGTTCTCCAGCGCGTGCAATGACCCGGCATTTGCTTTGACCTGTATTTGCCTTTTATTTTTCACCTTACCGTAAGCTGCTACTCCCGTTTTCTGGCTTCGCAAAGTCCTCTAACGCCACCGTCTTATTCTCCATTGACTGTGGTCGAGAACCGATGGACGGCGAAGTTGTTGAGCTTCCGAGCCGAGTACTTAAGCTCGGCCCGAAAGAGGCTAACACAGACGGTGAGCAATTTCTGCATTCCCTTCGCCCCTGCGATCGGAGGCTTTTTTCTCGGGCGTGTATCGCCGGGAGATTTCCACGCAGAAAAGTATGTACATCCCTCTTCGCTCGCTTTACCTCTTGAAACGTCCGGCCGTACGGTAAAAGTCGGTCAAGTGACCGTACGCGCCGTACCGTACAAGCTCCCGGGAACGGTAGGGATGTTTTTTTTTGGTAGGATTCATGCTCCGTATGTATCGGATACACCGACAATGTCGTTCGGGCAGAGCTATCCCAGGCTAGGCTATGCTCGGGTTTGCTCCGGTGTGAAGGTGTTATGTTGGAAGGATGGATGCGAAAATAAAATAAACATGACATGCGAGCGATACCGATTTCGAATCTGGTTCGGAACTCGGAAGTCCTGAAGCTGGCTCCGGTTTGGACGCGCATGCTCGCGTGTGATAACGAGAAGGAACCGTCAAGTTCTCGGCAGAACACACCCGCTTATCGCATCTGCGGGTAACACTTTTGAACATTTTTGTTTAGTAAATAATTAATTGTATGGTTATTAACGAGATTTTGGTGTATTCTGTAAACCTACCATGTTTACAATGAATTCATCGCATACTGAACACGGTTCAAAGCAAACGATACTAAAGTATCTTTTTGTGGTGGAAGAAGGATGTATTGGAATGTGCTATTCGCGATGGGCGCGACTAAACTTCCCCTACTAGTATCACACATGGCATCTCTCGTGTTGGAAGCCTTTCAACCACTCGCGACACTCACAATGGATGCTGTGATCCTGGAAGTGTTCGTTCAATGTACACTCTCTCATCCGCTCAGCTTAGCTTTCTTTTATCACTTACACTGCATTCCTTTGTGCCCGTAGACTCTCTTTCCCGCTCATTCTCATGAGATGATAACAAATCGATCTCAAACAATGCGAATGATGCATCTCGCTCGCACCGAAAGGTTGATCCGTGACAAAAGTGGAACCGTTTTTTTTTCTTCCTTTCGTCAATCCCAGCCATGAGAGATACGCGCTCGTTGGCGAGGCCCTTTTCGATCGAGCCCGTCGTCATTTAGTTGCCGCACTCAATCGAATCAAGTTGTGTCCGTTTTTATCTCTCTGTCTCTGTATCGTCGCCGCCACCGCCGCCATCATCGTCGCCACCGTCACCTGTGCTGTTGTTTCACCGTGGAAAGGCGAAAGAATTGGTGAAGACAAGCGCATTAGCCCCGTCGTGGCCAAAAAGTGCAGCAGCCTCCACACGCGACCACAGCTGTATTGGGCGTGAGCTTGTTCCTGTTGGAAAGCAAAAAGGGTGGCTCCTTTATCCTTATCTCATCCCACCACATTGTTGAGTGAGTAGTGATCCAAGGCAAGTGTCCTGACGCAGCGATTTGTTATGACCTATTCGCAATCTTCTTGGAGCTGATAGATTGAAGATCCCCGTGTCCTATCCGTGGGTACCGTGTCCTATCCAGTAAGCTGGCTGTGTGCGTATTGATGCGTAAAATTGGGTGGAGTAGTGCCGGTACGGGATATTTTACTTCGACTATTTTCTTCCACCTCGGTAGCATCCCTTCTCGGTGGACCCGTATGCGTGGTGTACGTGTTTGTGTGCGTGAATGTTAATGTGTCTGAAACGTGCCCGATTTTAGGTCACACACAATCACCAGGTCTGGTGGTATGCTACTGTACTGGGAGCAATTTTTTATTTGCAATCGAAAAATCCTTCGCGTGACCTCGCCTTGCCGGTAGTCGTCGCCCAGTGTGCGTGAGTGTATCCATGTTTATCACTGTGTCTGTATGAGAGTTTAGATTTTAGTCTCCCAGAAACAAACAAAAAACGCAGTATCAAGTAAAACGAACCGATAAGAAAAACACGGTGAAAAACGACAGCAGAGTTGTAAGCAGCGGTAGAGATACAAAAAACAAACGGCATCACTTCACTGATATTGTGGTGCTGAGACTAACCGGCAGGCGTTGTCCTTTCTTGTTCGTGGTCATTCAGGTGTGGTGCTTTTCACTTGCCTTCTTCCCGGTGTGTGTTTTTTCACGCGAGTTGTCGTGCGTAACACGAGGTGAATAGAATTTTGGGTGGGTCCTTTCCATTCATGCCGAAACGAGTGGCCCTGTACTGACGCACGTCTGACGTTTGGTTGTTCGTTGTGCGTATCGTTTGCTCCTTCAAACGCTCACTCAACGATATCGCTGTCCTTTTAGGTGCTAGGTGGAACCGCCGTGGTGAAGTTAGTGAAGAAATTTTAAATTGTGATTCGATTGAGCTTGTCTCGTTTTTGTTTCCCTGGTGGACGTTTTCGGTAGTAGTGACGGTGTGTACTGGGCAACTTTAGGTGAAAGCTTCCCTTTAATTGTGGATTCTGGTGCCCCAGTTTTACGTTACACGTTTTACGAAACACGCAACTGTTTATCCATAGTGAAACATCCACCGTGATTACTCTAGCAGAGCTGAGTAACGCTTGCAGAGGCGCTAAAGGTGAGTGGTACGAGCGAAATAGTGGTACATAGAGTAGAGTTAGTAGAACAATTTGCAAGGAATTAATCGAAAGGACGTAAAAAATCTAATTAACCGTTAATGCTTTTGTTGTACTAATCTAATTTCGTTTTGGATAGCAGAAAACATGATTATCCTTCATGTTTAATATCGTTGCATGGGCATGTCATGTTGTCACACAGGTTCATCGATCATTTGTGCAGAAAAAGAAACACATCCATCAACATCACGCAAAGCAACATACCGCCCGGTCAGCATCAATTTTTCTCTGATGACCAACAAAATTAACGATTATGTGGGCTTGGGATGGCAGAGCTTTGGCATTGGTGATATGCCTGTCTCCCTTAACATTAAGATTTACAAATTGAGAATAACGCATTGGGTTGTTTTTGTTGTGCTAGTATCTTGGAAGCTAATGACGCATGTTGTGATGATACTGAACATGCGCTATTCGATCTGTTACATTACATTTTGACCTAGTTTCTGTTCGCATATTGCTCGCTACGAAACACCATGCGTCTCCATTCCAGAAAGAACAGATTTTATTGGATGCTAAATTACTTTAATAAGTTATTTGTATTGCATGCTACAAAAAATAATGCAAAATATGATTCGGGCTTATAACTTTTATTTTATATTTCTCCCTTATTCCTCTTCTTTCACTCTTTTTTGAGGCTGGCATGAAACCTAATTTAAATTGCGCTACTACTTCCTTCTGTTGAAGGAAATGGAAAACGCTGTAATGTAAGCTCGATGCTTTGCTCAAAGTAAAGCATTCGATACGAAGTTGGATTCTGACCTTGCAGGCGTCTGTTCCGGTGGGATGCTTGTAAGGCTTGTTAATGATGAATAAATTTAAATGAATACTTTCAAAGGGGTTTTTTTTTGCTTTTATGCGTGGCGAAATGCAACCGGCAGCGACCCGAAACACAATTATGGAGAGCTTAGTTGTTACGTTTTGCTTCTCGTCTTAACGGGGGGTTTTTTTTTATCCATTTCCCCTTGCACTGGTAAGAAGTTTTAAAATTTTTATCCTTGTTTGTTCGTCTTTTTACGTGGCAGAATAGGCTGGTCGAAAATAAAAGCGTGATATGCGTTACCATATTTGCATAACCTTGTGGAGGTAGTAGATTGAAAATAAGAAAGTTTAAGGAGCAAATTTAGATTGCCTTAAGAGCTTAAAGAAGGCATTGTTGTTTAGCCGGTTACTGATACCGACACTGTTTGTAGCGAGGGTTTACGGGATGCGTCTGGCGCAGTGTAAGAAAAGCAACAACTATATAAGAAAAGCAACAACTGTATATAAGAAAAGCAACAACTGACTATAGCTGATAATGTAAAATTTGCAGCATCATTCAATAAGTAGCACTTAAGCTTGATTGTGTATCTGGTTGGTTGAAAGAATCAAGTAAAATGAGTTGTTTTTTTTGTTGGAGTTGTTACACAATTGTATCATCTTATCTATATTTATTTAAACTTTACTGTTTCATGCTGATCATGCCTATATTTTGGTTTAAATCATTCAAGTTCATTCAATCATTGGCCAGTAATTGTTATTCTCATTTTACTTTCATTATTTCCGTCACGAGCAAGCCTAATTTGATTGATTGCGATGAAACGAACAAATGGTACGATGAATACTTTCCGTTATTTCATTCTCTCGAATGAACTTTATTTCATTCGCGAAGCATAATTTCGAATTGATTGCAGGCGTCCAAGAGCGCGCATACGCATCGAATGGTGTCTAACGACTTTATCAACGTTGGTCTAATGCTGATGTGCAGATCAGAATTTTATCTCGCCTTGCAAGCCCTCTGTTTTATAGGAATTGAATTGAAATGGGAGTTTTAGATATAACTTAGAGCGAATCGCTGAGGCACTATGCCATTTGCTGCTTATGTTCTAAAAGCATAGGATGTTGTAACGTTTCGTTTCGAGTTTGGCCCCGAGAACTACACTCCAACTTTTTTTCTTTTCTTATTGGGCAAAGAAAAAACCATAAATCTCGGCACTCACTTACCATGGTTTGCTGGTTTGTCCAATGTTTGGTCTGGATTGTAATTTGATGTGTTTTGTGTTGGGTTTGTTCTTGATTTTTTTTTGCAGTATCTGTTGTTGTTTTTTTTTTGTATCTGTTATCCAGTTTAAAAATCTCTGTTACAATTCTTATTGGGTTTCGGCCAGGCGGTCGTTCGAGGTTTGCATGTTATACTAAGAAAGAAGAAAATAATGTCAGTGTTTTGGTACGCGCGATATAGTATATTGTCGCGGTTGCGATCCAGTAATATTAGTTATTATTAGGATGCGACGAATAAGGTAGGTTCAGAGGTGAAACAATGGAAACGTTAGACTGAAGGTCGTCCGTCTATCGAAGCACCATTTAATACCTTTTAATACTGCCAGTTTCGCCTTAGTAAAAATCGACCATTCATCTGCTTAAAATACACATATTCAGGATGTTATAATATGGCTAGCTTAGTCTTTATTGCAAAAAGAGAGATTTAGACCATATGAGAACTTGAAAAATAAATATTTTGCTCTGGTTTGTTCGCATACACAAAAGTTGTTGAATATATTTTTTTAAATCCTAAATACTTAACCACACATCAAGTATGAGTATTGTTTATATTCTTACAACTTCATTTAGTTACTAAACTAATAGAAAACAATTCTTGAACGAGGCTTAACAGCGTAACAGCGTTAACAGCGATGTCGGGTACTATTGCTATATAGGATACCTTTTTGGTAACTCTCAATAGTTGGCTCGTGATTGGTAGCGCCGAAGAAAGTCAATGGCAAAATAAGAAACGACAGGCCAAGATGAATGAATTTGCCAGCAGCAGTAATGTATTAAGTCCAGGCACCGGCCTGGGAAAGAAGACGCATGATGATGTTTTTGTTTCGTTCTCTACGGATAACTAAGTTTGCAAAAAAAAAACACATCCCGCAAGAAATGGGCAAACCCAAAGCTGAAAGATGGAGTGTTCATTCGCAGGAAAGCATTGCTGCTTTCTTGCGCTATTCGTTATGATTTTCCCCCTACTCAACCATTCTTATTGTGGTAAAATTGGTTTCCCAGTATGAAAACGGAAAAGCTTCATAGAAGAATCTCTCAATGTTTGTTTTCGCCACTCCCAGTGCTTCATCATCTCATCACGGTTTACGGAACGATCTCGTCTGATCTTACGCTGCCCGAAGAAAGTGGAGAGAAAAAACTGGAAGTAATACTCTTGGCTAGCAAGAAAAAACTTCTCCTGAGCTGAATAAAGTACGACCAAGTGGTGGTCTCGGGTAGATTTCATAGCTTCGAAATACGGATCACAGAATTGTCACTTTTTTACAGATACCAATTTGTTGATTTTCGCTACTGGACAAGGTATCTTTACCAATGTTTTTATGCGTTTCTTTGAACTTTAGTTTGTGTACGCGCGTAATGGAGATGAAAATCGATTACAATCGCCTATCGCAATAGCGTGTAAAGAACAACGTCTCATCATCTCCATCGTTCAACGATAAGATTTGTCTTTGTTTCGTAGCGCAACCTTATTTTCGTGTTATAGTTAAGTTGTACCGAAAGCTTTCTCTGGCATCAGTTTTCTTTTTTCGTTTGGGTGAAGATAAAACCCATATCATGTATTTCATGTTGGATCGCTGTTCCGGTTCGTCCTTTCGTTATCATAAGCATCATTCGTTATCGACGTGGCAACGCGTTGTGAGCTTATGCCAAATGTTTGTTCGTGATCTGATAGGATAAAGGTTATCGGGGATGATTTGGTTTTTACGACTTATTAGATTATAAGGAAAATTGATATGAGAAAACCGTGCTTCCAAAACCTAAGATCAAAGACCAAAACATATAAAATGATATTTAATGTGGTTAAATAACTTTTGATGAATAAAAGCTGCTTTATGATTTTGTTCTTAGAACGGTAAGAACGAATAATTGACATAGATTTTCACTCCTGTTTATGATTCTCCTTACATCCACTTACCCGGTTGTCCAATCTGTTTTCGCAGTTTACAGCCAACGCCCATAATCTTACGGCCGTAAGCAAGTCGTCGTTTGCTGCAATTGCATCTAGAGCGTAGGGAATTGATTGGCTTCCGTAATGAATTGTTCAATAACGCTAATGAGTTTCACTGTGTGCAGTGACATTGCTGTGACATCTATTCATACCGCCACGAACGAACATACAGTAAAGCGTCGGTGCGAAAACCTTTCCCCAGGGCATGGCGGATAATCGTAAAAGTCAAATGTCCCTAAACCGCGCCTGAAACGTGCGATTGTTGGTGTGGTTTTGTGGAATGTGTTGAAGAGATGAAACCAACTGCGAAGATTTAATTAATTGTCGACACCGTTTGACGTGACGTGAAGAAATCGAGGTCAAAGTGATGCTCAGCCAACCTACAGTGCACACGCTGACTGGGAGAAAATGGGACAAGAGGTAGTAGTTAGGCTCATTTCTGTTTCACGTCAATTCCACCTTATCAATAGAGGCTCACATGAAGCGTAAAACCTCACGACGGTGACGTTTATTAGATTTTCTTTCAGCTATTGTTTTTGATAGTGTGGGGGAAGTGTTATTATCTTGAATACTATGACGAATTCGTGGATGAAATGGATAACAGAAGCAACTTAATTTAAGTTGATCTTCACACAACAACGAGGACATCTAATCCCGGCCGGATCGGATTACCGGAAATAATTACCGAATTTAATTTCAATTGAGAATAGCAAATAAAACCATAAGAAAAGAATAAAATGTTAAAAACTGTAGTTAGTGTACAAAAACATATACTCCTAAAGACAATTGCAGACAATGCAGTTCGAGATTGCACTCTTGCTTCATTGTAGGGTTCTTTGCTACTTACTTAACAGATGCGCCGTCGTCTAATTCGGATCTCAATGTTTCTGCTGTCGTTCCGTAGCCCTTTTGACACTTGGGCTAGCCCTGGTATCAAGCCTAGGCTAGTACATCTGGAGGGCATCATGACAGATATCGTCCTCCAACGTTAATCTCTCGCCGCTCCATCTAACGTTTAGCAAGGATCAAAGTTCTAATTGCCCGGATAGAAGACTTTCCACCATCCTCTTAAGTTCTGTTCCAAAATCTGCCCAAGCGGGACTAATCCAGTGCGTAATCCAGTTTGGGTATATGTACGGTGGGACAAGTTACTACTCTGCACGTCAAAGACGTAACGGAATAGGAGCCGAGTAAGAGGGCCTGTGAGACTATTCAGGGTGGCTTTGGATACTAGTCCGTTTGTAAAGTTTGTTGTCTTCGAGATTTGCCAGTAAAATGAACCGCCACATATATTCGTCTGAGTCGATCAACGATTATGTCGATGACGTCGATCGAATTATTTCTTTAGTCATATAGAACGGCCGTATTGCTTAATTTTAATCCGATACACTGTAAGAATAAAAAACAGTGTAACATATATTCTATAAGAGGAAGGAGACGGAGAATATTGATCAAAAAAGGTAGCAGAAGATCAATAAAAAACAGCAGGGATGATAATTGGGAACGGAAGGCATTCAGAGAGATCATATCAGCTTGAGTTGTGCAATTCTGCAGTTGTGGTCAGCAGAATTATGATCCAGACTATCGCCCGTTTAATGCATCGGACGTAACACACTCAGTTCCTATTTCTAAGGTTAATATTCAGCCTTGGATGGGCTTTCTTTATATCTCTATTTAATAATATTTTTCTAATGCTCATCCTTCAGATTATCTCCTTTCTAAATTGGCACATAGCTTTAAAACTAAAACCCTTTAACTGCGACAATAGATTAAGGTATATAAAATAACAATTAAAACTTAAACTATGTACATTAAAACATACACGTAAGGTATGCAATGAGTGCAATTTATTGCACTAATCACATTTATAAATAGTTAAATATACTATGAATATCTATTCTCTTTTGTACAAGCATAAAAACATATTTTATAATTCTAATATGTTTGCGTTCAACAGTGCAAGTCCATAACGTATCGCTTCTGAAATGGAAGATCGCAATTAGATACATTGAAGAAGAGAAGAATGTTCAATTAAAATCGGAAATCCTGATTTCATATCGATAGTCGTTCAAAGGATTGATCTAGTTTTTGTCTATTTTTAACACTTTCTCGTTTTTTTCATTTCATTCGTGCCCCTTTTTCCGTGGAACATCGGACAAGCAGTGGAAAATTCAATTAGTTTTGAAATTAAAACTCATGGAACATTCCCCGTAATGCGACAAACTTCAATGATTTCCCATTTCGGCTGTTCGGTTTCGGAATCGGATATAATGCAACCTTTATTCCACTTGGCTTGCTTCAGTTGGCAGAAGAAAATTCGATGATGGTGGATTTTCAATCCATCGATGGGTGGGTAGTGTTTCAACCGATTTCGTTGCGAGCCTGGGAGGCGCAGGTTAACACGGTAAAGATGAGTTTGTGTGCCCGTTGGACATCGTCCAAACCTGATTAAATACCACTTCTTCGTGTTGTGGCTGTGGCTATTTCTGTCATTATAGTTCTACGTCGGACCCATCTCTCAACGTTGATGCAAGGCTGGAGGATAGTTTTTTACCATCGTTGAACCGGTTGGCCTCGTTCCAAAAATGTGATCGGTAATGAAAGTCTAAATAATTGAGCACTGTCAAATCTGCGCCACCGTTGGTCACCATGGGCTTTGCCCATGTCGTATCAACCAGTTGCGGCAAATGCACCATTTTCAGTGACGTTTTATTCTTCTTCTTTTATGCTCCAATGGGGCTTGGAGGTCATTTGCTATTATGCGAACCCGGTAACAATATGCCATCGATACAGTACCAGTGCTGTGGAAATATTGATGAGCTTTCAGGAGAAACATCGTCATTCCAGCCCATTTCTGTTCCCGGTGGGCATAAAAATCAACACGTCGGTGGGCTGGATCGGATGGTTCCAGTCTGAATCCAAATATGTCAACGAGCAACATCAACACCATCCTCGTCAACTATATCGGATGCATCGATTTGGTTCGACATCATTATGAAAATTGCTTCAACAGCTAGTGGTGGCTGTTTTATTTTATTTGCAAAATTTGTTTCCGTCAGCCGAGCGCAGTTTTGTGTCGATGCATTTGAAAAATGTCTTCGCTCCAGGACTTCGTTGGGGTAACTGGTGATCTTTGGTGGGTAAAACGTGACCCACATATTTCGTTTAGTTTCCGCTTCCGGGTGTTGTGCATCGAAGTTCATCATTTATTTCCGTAGGTTCGAACTCGTGCATCATCTGCTTTGGATATGTCTTCTTGCCACCCTCTACTTTATCCGACGAAGCAAGGATATGAATGTTTTATTCAGCAAAATCATAATAATTCCGTTTCCGACCTTAATTTAGCATTCTTTGCACATTTGAAATGGAGTTTGGTTTAGACATATCCTATAGTAACAGATTGCGGTGTACCAGATGTATAATCACACATTAGAAAAAGTCGAAGTTTTAATGTCTGTGATATGTCGTTAAATAATACTGTTTTATTTGTTTATCAATTATTGCAATTGAACGCATGAGTCTTCATGTTCTCTAATAAATACTGCTTACAGCGCCGATCGTAGGCGTATATCGTACGGTACATGTAGCTTCCGATTTTTATCATAAGGAAAACTACACGTCCGTCAAGCGAGAGCATGATACACAAAAACAATGAAATCTTTTTTATTTTCTGTGCCAACCATTCTGTTATCCTATCCCTAAAAGTATTGAAAGTTGTGGTGAAGACAAGTTATATATAGTAAAATAATTCTACATGTGTATTTATTCGTTTTTTCTCACATCTTTTCTGGCTCCTGGCTATTGTAATATACTCCAAATGTATTGGAAAATTTGGATAAACTGCTATGAGTTTTCCGCATGCTATTTCATTTAATGGCAGTTGTATTTTTTGTTGAAAAGCGATCGTTTAGCTGAAAATGTATAACATAATTTGATCTCTTATAATGGTTGTTTGAAACAAAACAAAATTACAAGAATTTCATTGTGCAGCCTGCAATAGCATATTCCTTGCATGATCAACAGGCAAAGTGATGCTTAATTGCTTCCATAGGGCAATAATTCATTATTGCCGCTGATCTTCTGTCTGGTTAGGTGGTACCAGATACGCTTGCCATTGCTTCTATCCATGTATGGCCTTACTAAGCGGATAGCGCGAAGCTCTCCTGTTTCAAGGAATCAATAGATGGTCGCATTTAGTGGGATACGCTGGTCTGTCCAGCGATGAGGCAATGCAATCTAATTTCCTATCACTGGATGCTGAATTATTGCATCGAAATTCAATAACCGACCTTTTGTTGATGGGTAAATGGGTAAAAAAGGACAAAACGGCCGGAAAACCACCATGGAGCTGGATGTTGAATGTCCACTTAGGTTATGTTTGTATGTGTATGTGCAAGCAAACTATCCCTCAGGTGGTTTAATCCCGTTCATCCTTACCGCCAATGCAGATTGGTACAGACTGTACCGTTGAAGTTTCAAACTCGTTTGCCACCGGTATCTTTTAGTCGTGTCATTTCTCGTTCCACCGCGCTTGGTTTTTAGACCTGGAAACCAGATGGAACCAGACCAGACTAATACAATCGCTAGAGCGTGTTGGTACCCACGGTGGACCATCATCCGTGTTCACTTCTCGTCAAACCGATGTATCAATAACGGGCGGTAAATCCAACTCAATTATAAATATCGTTCTTTCCCGAAGGCATAAAATAGTTCCAAGCACGGGTATACTGGTTCGTACGAACATGGTTGTTTCGTGCGCTGTTGGTTTGCTATTTTCTATGTGGCATTTTACGATATTGCAAAACTTATCTGCGTTATGAGAAGATGAAAACTACAGCGTGAATTCAAGCAGATGTGCCTGTGCAACGTGTCCTTGGACACTTAGCTGCAGACCACATAGTCGGACTAATTGTACTTCTGTTGAAGGCCAACATCACAACGACATCACAAACGATATAGGCGTGATGATAGGGGGTGATGTTGTTCCATTTAGATTGTGCTTTTTCAGTGTATATTCTTTTTTCGGTTAGATGTGTTCGTTTTTAATCATTTGTTTGGACAACGATTTGTTCATCTTTGAAGTACACGGAGGAAGTTTATTGTCAACATGTTCAAATGTTGGTTGGTTTTTAGAAGTAAAACACGTCATTCATACATGCAAAAATTTATTGATGATTTTTAAAGGAACATGGAGTTACTTAAGCATTTGTACTCACTAGGATCTAGCTTGTTAATGCTGTTAAAAATAGTTCACAGGTACAAGTTCGACGTTCTAAAGTTTAACGGCTTTCACGCGACGAAGAAATGATACCCATGGGCGATTCTTAAAATGTTTTTTTCTTATTTGTAATACCTAACCCTTCATTATCTAATATTTGCTCGTTAAGAAGTTAAGTGTGAAGAAACATGAAACGTTTAGTTAATTTTTTTTAAAAATATTTTATTTTTGCAATATCGTGACAGTCAAAACAATTAACAGACCATAGTTTTTGTTTTAATTCTACTGTTTTTGATAGTTATAACGGATATTACTAAACAATACGGCAAAAATATAAACAGATATTACCGTTCTAGCTTTTCGCTAAAGCATCATAAACATATAAAAAATTACGAAAAATTCCTGAAATGAATGATAATCATAACTGGACCATCAGTCCTCCAAAATTCTTGGCTACAGGATCTACCTGGGATAACCGAGCTAGCCTTGTGGAATATTAAAAGTGTTGTTTCACTTGTTTTGGTCATAATTTCATGAAAGCTATAAATTATAATCGATTACTTGTTTTATGCAAGTATTTTCTCCTTTTCCCAAGATCTAGTATGTACAAAAACTGACAAATATTATCGGAACATAATCTAATTTCTATGCTTTTAAAAATTATGTAGTTTTATTGTTTTTTTATGCCACTTTAAATAAATAAAAATTAGCAATACGACCAGGCCGTTTTAACTGAATAAAAATAAATAAATAAATAAAAATTATAAAAATAAAAAGATAAATTACATCTATCTAGGTTTAAAAGTCAGCACAGACATCAATATAGATGTTGAGCTACACACAAGAGTGTTGACTGCCAACCGGTTACTCTACAGCCTGAGGAAACTTTTCCACTCAAAATACCTGCTCAGTAAGTCCTGTTCAGCGAATTATACGACGACCTAGTCCGTTAAGTCTTTTTAGGTCATCCACATGAACAAAAGAGGCTTAGTAGGCTCGAACTTAGAGTTAGAGTGATGGCGTTGATGCAACCGCCAAAATGATCAATATATTAGATAGTCAAGCAGTGGCGCTAGATCGTGGGCGGCTTCGATTGTTTTCTGCAACAGGCCAAGAGAGGTACAACTGGATGTACCTGCAACCTGACTTGCAACTGATAAATAAGTAATTAATAATTTAATTATGCGTCATATTGTTCATGAAGTACTCAGGTGCTACGATAGCGGCGTCGGTCTTGCAACGGCTGAATCGGGTATCGAATCCCGTCGAATAATTTCACCGTACGCAGCGCAACGTCACCGAGTATCGAGTCCTGTTCGGACTGTCTCTCGGAAAGCCCGACCGACTACATAACTACGGGTAAAGAGTAACTCAAGGAAACTAGTGATGGCAGGCCAGGAGATCTTCAGGATTTACAACGAAATAAGAAGAATGCATTTGTACTCTGTTAATTCTAATCATTTTACTTAAATATACTTTGGTGTTTACTGTATGGTATTATAGTATGGTATAGAGATATTCAAATTAATATGCATCGCATTTTATATGCAAGATCACTGTTAATATCTCTTAAACTTTTACTCTAACCCAGATGGCAGCACATTGTGAAGAACAATTTCTGTAATATAGTAGCCGTTATTCAAAGATAGTTAAACATACGACAAACAGAAAAAAGAGACAAAATTAACCTTCTTCTTTTGGAAGGATTATAAAACTATTACATATGAATAGTTTTTAAGAGTACATTCTATGAAAAGATCTCTGTACGAATTATAGCACCGTTATTAACTGAAGAACGTTTATATTCCGTAAAAAATGTTGTGTCCTCTTTAGTGCCGTTCCCTTCCATTATAATCCTAATCGAAGCGCTTTAATCAATCTCTCGTACCAAGTTAGGACCAAGTTGGGCTGAACCAGGTTCGGCAACGCTATCGGACGTCTTTGTGCGTAGAAATTGAGGACGATAAGAAGGATGCTATATTATTTACATATTATTGGATTCCATCAATTTCCTTACCTTGTGGTGGTTAAAAAAAGAAGATATCTCCATTCAAGTCTGTTCTCTCCTTAACAGGAAGTTGAGTCAAATTTTTCGTTCGCGTGTAACGGAATCCTGGCCGTACCTTTCATTCGCTTCGCTCTTACCCAAGAGTGTTTCTCGTCAGGCAACAACCTTGCCGTTCGTTATTAGGGTATGACTTCGCGCTTTATTGTGCCTCGCGTTGCAACCTGACAGCGTTCTTACTGGGTCGGGAATAAAAAAAGATTCACGCAAATATTGACAGGGTGAAGATTTCCCATTGGATTGTGCGGAAGGATCGGATGGATGGGATTTATTGGTTTTGCTATGACCTATACCTTTTCATCGATTCCGGACTGTTATCCGGGATTGTGTATTTTATTAGCTGTCTTCAATTATATTTCCGGGTATGTAGCGTAGTTTGCTTTTTGAGAAAAAGTATGGATTTTTGATGGTTTAATACAGATTAATCGATTTGAAATTGAAAACATTTGAAATTTAACTATACTATAGATATTATTTTCGCCGATGCGTTATTTTTATATCACAGAAGTTTTTGTTATTCATTCGGATTTATCATTCTATTTTAATTTTTATTTTGTGATTGTAAAATTTAAGTAAAAACATCGTTTAACAAGTGTGCATCACCCATAGCCTGACTCGTTTTATAATACATTTAAGAATTACCGTTATTGGCTTCTAATAGAATGTTTAATGACATGCATGGTTCGCACGCTCTTTCGAAGCAAACCAACGAACTAAGAGATTTTAAACTTTGGTAACGTACGAAAAAAAAAAACACAATGTTGTTGCAATGTAATATAAAGTGCCAGCGCGGTGTTGCAGGAAGGAAAAGTGATTTCGAACAAAAGTGTAGAATAATGTTCCCTTCTGCTTGCCTCGCATGGATCAATGCTGAGGATGTAGCAACACAGCAGCAAACCTTCTTGCCGGTTATGCACATGGGTTGTGTAGGAGCCGCACATTGCATTTGGTATTCCGATGGCGAGAGAATCAATGGCAAGTCTCGGGTAGCATTCACCGTTCACTGTGAGCAAGCGAAGAAGTTCCTTTAGTTGTGTTTTTTGCTTGCTGGAAGAAAGCTTTCGATCGAGCGAAAGAGAAAGAGTAAATGAATGAAATAGCAGCCAAGCGCCAGAATGAGCTTCTACCAGAGAATTGTGGCACGAATTGGGTATAGCACCCCGCTCAGCTGGAGCAAACTTTTGCACGCCTGCATCATCCTCATCATCGCGATCGCTTAAGGGCCGAATAAAGGGTTGTGGCTGGTAGTGCGACTTTTGGAAAATGTGCTTCAGGGACATTATGTGAAGCTAGAAAATCCAACATGCTGGGGGAAACCCTCCAGCAAAAACGTGTTCGTGCTTACGGAACTCTCTTTATCTCCGCTTTGAGATTAAGGCGTGGTCGCCTCTAGTGCTGCATGTATGGTGCAAGTGCAGCAAGCAACTCGATCCGGTCCAGACCTTTGGGAGTAGAAATGTTCGAACGGCTGGCCGCTCGTTAGGCTAGATTTGCCGTTTCAGCATCTTGGTAGGTCCAGTCGAATCGAAACTGGCCGTACATCGTTTGACACCGATTTTGGCATACACAGACCTAAAACGAATGTCTTGGCGGAGACAACAGGAGCAGACAAACGTTGATGAACGAATAGGCCGGTTTTCGGCACATTCGGCCTTTTGGCATCGGGCCAAATTCTATTATAGATCTCGGAGCAAAAAATTGACATGCGGAGGCATTTTGACGGCCCGGTCGGACATTGTTGCTGACAAATGGGCGAAGGCCTGGATCGAAGTTGTCAAGCGAATCAGGTGGTTAAAAATCCTTTTTCAGCGATGATTTAACAGTTCTATTCCTCTGAAAGCTTTATTCAAAAGCTGCTGCCACTCATTTCCATTGAATATTGTTCCGTTTAATGTTTATGGTTCAGTAAAATTGGAGAGCAGAATTCGGCGAGATTGGTTATTAATTTTACTAAAGATGCTTATGTTCAGATTTTAATACAAAATGAACAGCATGCATTATTGTAAATTATCAACTTCTCTAGGAGTTTGTACTCATAATGTAACTGTTTAATTTGATACAGCAGAGACAATCATCAGCAAACATTGTTTGGGACATTTTGCATGGCAGTGGCACGTACAGTTGTTTCTAATGAGTCACGTGTGGTCGAGATACAAATGACAAATCAAGAGGTCAGATTGCATTTACAGAACGGCTGCTATTAATGAATCTGGAAATCTTGTTCCGTAATGTTCGTATTTTTCGATAACCAATTTTTTGGTTTCTATTCTATTTGTTGGTTTCTATTCTATTACATTCTAACTGTAGTTCCTTTTCAAAGCTCTGCACCAAACGAATAGGAACCATTATTTAAAAACCGTTGATATCTATACCAGACATTTGTTGGGTTTCAGTATCGAGCACCTTTTGTCTGGTCGTTTGCCTGGTGCATGGTTACGTTTCTAAGCTATTTCTGGATTCCACTTCCTACCTGTTTGCTTACGGACCATATGCGGATTAAGGGTCAGCATTTGTGTTAGTGTTCGTGAGGTCAATAACCGTGCCATTTCCTGTTGTAAAAGCTTACATGTCTCCCATTACTACGAAGTGGTTTTTTCTTTCAAAACCGGTCGTTAATTAGATGTAAACGTCTGTGGGAGATATCCTTTAGACCGATTAAGACGAGTTACGACGAGTGTTCTTGGCGTGATATAGTCCTGAACATCTTAAAAGGAGTGTCACGTGGAGCAGACATAGTGTTCATTTCTTCAAGCCTATTTTGTACGCTGTGAGCCAGTTAACAGGCTGTCTCGAAACAATACACGAAGCGTTGCATGATGAGAGTTACATAAATAGAACAAATATAGATCGTCGTAATTGTTGTGCCCCTCAAAGAGGATAATGCGAAGGATTTCCGGTACTCCAAGGCTAGAAAATTGGATTACGGCGAAAAAACAGTATAACATAAGTAGTGTACTGTTTCATTCATAACTAATGCTGGCGAAGATGGCAAACTTCGGTAGTTTGTGGGTTGTTAACCAGTTTAGAATTGTTCACATTATTGTTGATGAATGTTGTCAATTGCTTTTTAACAAAGTATCTTGCTTTGGATCAGGTGTAATGTTCACTGAGCTTTCAACGTTTGGCAGCTTCGTTACTGCGCAACAATTTAAACGCGCAACACGATACTTACGTTTGCTTGCGTGAACATGTATGTAAATGTATTTCTCACCTTACTCACCATTTCCGATATTCACCACAGCTTATGTACTGTGTTCGTTGGTTTTACCCCACCCACCGCAACGCTTTAGCCAGATGTGCAGGATTACATTTCAAAGCTGAACATTGGCTCGATCGCACCTTGTCGTCACCCTGATTAAAGTGCTTCCCTTTGCGCGTGTCTAGATCGCGCTAGTGTTGGTGTACGGGTGCATGGCTTGTCTTATTTCGTCGGGAATGCGTCCGGCGCTTGAGACGCACCTATCCATACAGGGGCCAGTTTAGTTTAACGGGAACCACCACGCGGATAGTTGGTTGCGCTTACGAGCTGCCTCGGTTTTTATTGCCCGGACCGCCGGCTGGGTTTTTTGGTTTTTCCTTTCCGTTTTTTAACTCTCCGTTTCGTTCCGGTTTGGTTTGCGTTTCGGTCCCGGCACTGGTTTCGTTTCGTTTCGGTTTTGTGCTCCGGTTGTTGGAAAAGGTTTCTCACGCAACAACCTCCAACGGACATCATAAGCCAATTGGTGTGCCTTTGTTAACTTACGCCCGTACGGTGACAACGATTTCGCCCGTACTATTTATTCCTTCTTTTGAAGGTTAGGATTGTCCCGTTTAGAATTTTAGGTAAACTGTTACATTTTTAGCAAAATCCTTCATAATTAATCAGAGATAAGTAGTTATCGTGCGTGCAAATAATACTGAATCGCTACATTCTTCAATAAAAACGCAAAACTGTACAATTTACGTTTCCATGTATCGTAAAAATGAGGATGCACTAATCGCTGGTTCAAGTTTTGCAGTTCAAAGTGTTAAGGCGCAAAAAAAGATGTACCACTCGGTAGAGAATCCGATCATTCGATCGTTGTGCCAATGTGTAGCACGGGCGGGTCAACGGACATGTCGAGCTATTTGCAAAATAGCGGTAAAAAGTGGGCCATAGTATAGATGAAAGCGCGTACCACCATTACGTAACGATACTGTGCTTCCTCTCAGTAGCCGTGCAGCCAGTGTAATCCCATCATAAAAGAATAGACGAAAAACTGTGCTCCTCCCAACTAAAACATACGAGACAGTCCTGTGATCGATCGTTTGGTGTAGTTCAGTAGCGCAGTACTCAGTACTATTCCCACGAGTTTTTCTGTCCGACGCTAACCGCTGGAAGCGTTTTTCTCGGTCGTACCATTTAAGGCTAAATATAGATTCATGCACGAAGAGTTATATTTATTCAATTATTATTAATACTCGACGCAGCGTGACGCGGAACGTGGCAATCGTGCCTTCGCAGCAAACTCGGAACCCGGAACCTTTTGTTACGTGTATGGTGGTGCCCAAGTTGGGCTGCAGCCGAACGCTTGGACGCGTTTCGAGCCATCAGTGACCGTGTGCTGTCCCGAACGTAGTTCCTACAATCGAAATATCGTACCATCTGCACTGTATTTATTATTATAGGTGAGTTCGCGCGTGTGCTTTATTTTTATCTTTTCCCTCCAAGGGGAGGCAAATTGGTTTTTGGGTTTAGTTAGATATGGTTTTCGCGTGGTGTGTAGCGTTGTGTTGAGATGATTTTTATTTAGAAAATAAAATGCCCAATCGTGTTACGATCACAGCAATGGAAAATAACAATACTGAGTGAGATTGTCCAAGTACATCGTTTTCTGGATTAGGAATTCTTTGGATGTGATATGCACTGTGACTTGATGATTAGCAGCAATAGCATAAGGTTATTTTAACAAACTTTACAAAATTTTAAACTGCTCCTAAAGAATTCAAACTTAGTTTTATTGGTAGCATTAAATAATTTTGATATAATTTTGCTGTATGCTGTTGTTGGCTTCGAATGCATCTTCCAGAATGTGCATAGATAGTTATGGCAGCTCAACGGGAGCCATGCACTTGAATCGATCGTTCTTGCAAGGACATTATTTTAGCATAATTTACTGTTATTACCCCACAACGAGTGCCCGTGGTTTTAAGCGATTTGACCCATTTTGATGTACGAGCGTCGGCCCGGCGATGCTTTTTCGAATGGTGCAACGTTTTCTCTCCGGTTCTGTGTTGCGCCTAACCTTTTGGACAAACCGTACTCCCTCCCGCGAAACGGGGTGGCTCTCGGTTCTGCTGATCAGGGCGAGCGAATTTGCAACATGATTCCAGTTGAAAGAGCCTGCGCTCCTACATCACCCACAGATGCACGGCACGATAATCATCGTTTGGCAATTTGGGCGAAGGACTCATTAATGTTCGATCGACAATTTATGGAAGCGATAAAATTAGCGAAACATTATATACAACCCATCGCTCGGTCGGTGCGCTCCAGCCGCCGTAGCATCAAGGTTGGCAGATTATAGTGCTGCTTTTTTTTTGCTTCGCCGCCGCTACTTTCCTGTTGTAGGCACAGTGAGTTCGGGCGGATTAAATTGCCATTAAGGATTGTTTCAAGCTGGATTAGGGTTTAGTGGTAGGATTGGATTTCGTGCCTTACGCTTTGAGGACACGATCGGGCAGGTGGAGTCTGCATGGAGAAACGAAAAATCGCGTAGAAATACAATAAAATGGGTCAAAGGATTAGGTAGGATACGGTTTGATGATGACGATGATGGCTACTTTGGATTAGTTTCAATTGCCATTTGTGTTCATTATCATTGCTAATAAAAGTGCCTAATGAGCTGTGAACAATGGACACACATGTTGGGTGTAATTAATATGTGGCGTTAAATATTCTCATTCCCCAAAAAAAAAAAATGTTTTTGACGGAAAAATATTTGGGAGAGTTGAATCTTGGTTTTTAGCTACTAGCAATGCAAAACAGTTTTTTGAATGCATCTGTATGTAATATTTTCTACAACATAATAAAAGAAAACTGTTAATATTACGCAAACATAAATTGTTTTTTCACGTAAGGCTTAGGTATCAGGATTGAATTTATGCAGCAAACCGCTTACAAGAATTTACAGCGACAAAGAATAGTAGTGAGCAAAAATGTAGCCGAATAAAATAACTTCCTTTTTGTTTTCCATGCTTCCAGCGATGCTTAGCGCTTCAAAGAGAATGCCAGTACGGTTCGGAGGGTTTGCTCGTGAAATTTCACACTCAAAACCAAACCACCGACCGTCGTGGTCTTCGGCGAACGTGCAATGATACCGCTGTGTGATGGGGCTGATGACGCCGATGATGATTGTGGTTGTGTGTTAGCCGTATTGCGCGGATCGGGGAGTTCAGAAATTTTCAAAAATAGAAATTTTGAATAGCCGAGATTCTATTTTCGGGTCCTTCGGAAAATTTGACTATAAACACTCTCGGTGTTCCGCGTGTTGTTGGTCTATGCCATGCGCTTCCCATCACGCGCTCTCGCCACGTTTCTTTACCCCGTTTGCTTGCACTTCCAGCGTTTCATATGGTCACGGTTCTGGCGCGAATTTGGTGAAAAAAGTAGTTGGGAACGCGAAACAAGCGGCGTCTTAGCTTGGAAGGCACGTTTGTAGCGCAAGCGTGTGCACATGGTGTGCCGGTTCACGCTGTTGTATGGTAAACTTTCCTATCAGCCTTACTCCTTCACGTCTAGCAAACAATGTCATGTGCAGCTGTGTAGTGAGTCGCATTAATGGAATGTATTAAACTGCAACGTATTCATTAGTCGACACTCTTGTAGAAGAAAATACAGGCCGAAACATTGATTCGCGATGAGGGGTTTGCGTTGAAAGATTGATTGAGCATGATGCGAATGAAAATGGTATGGTGCAAGGGTTAGAAACAAATATGCTGCTTAAAGTGATAGTTAAAACAATTTATCTTTTATCTCCAAATCCAGTTGCTTTTCGGAAGTGCAACGAACAAAGTTTGTATCCATCTTCGAAGAGTACTTATTGTATTATGTCGTCAGCGATGTGATGGTTTTAAACATAAAGCATCATTTCAACCAGATCTCAGAAGAACTTTTTGCTTTCCAACAAGAGATGGATGAAAGGATGTATTTGGGTTAAGTCTCTTTTAAGATTTGTTTTTTTTTGTGCATTAGTAGTTATATTATGAATTCTGACCCCGTTCTTTATCGACTTTATGTTGAGCACCTGTTCTCGAGGATCGCTTCTCGCTGTTCAGAATTGTGGAACAAAAACATTTTCTCGGAAACACTCCAAATGCAGTCTGAAGAGCTTATTGTACAAAAAAGTAGGTACAATCGATTTTAATTCTATCCAAACTTTACGGAATAACTCTTCCTTCTTGCTTTTGGTATGATAACTTCTGCTGTATGCAAATCAGATTTCCACAGAGCAGCCATAAATTGTTATTAAACGATGTTTCCTTCCAATAACCAACGTCAAAATAATATTAAAAGACATAACAAAAAAAGCCTTACGACTGTTCATAAAATCTTTTCTTCATCAAATCATTACAATCTATTAAAATGAATCAAATATTAAAATTTGATCTAAAAACAGATTTGACAGGAACCTACAAAAAAAAACATGCCAAATTCAAAGAACGTCTCTGCAACAAAAACTTTCCGGATAAAAGGACACGTTGCTATTGGCAGATAAAAACTGTGAGGTTATGCAGCTGTTTCTAGCCCCAAAACCAAGGCACAAAAATACCAGGAGGAATCCGGCAGAAATGGGGGTTTGTTTATTTTTTCAATTTAAAATTAAGATGCACTTCTGTTGGAAAAACAGCTGGCTTAGCCGTAGTGCTTTCGAATCACTCCTTGAGCTTCACTCCGAAGTAGCACCGTTTGATTTAAACTTGTTGTCTGTGTCTGTCCTTCGGGCGGTCCTTTTTGACTATACTGTATGCACACTTTGCCTTAGCGTACGAATAAAATGAGACTACACAGTCAGCATACTACGATAAAAGCTCGTTTTCAGCAGCCTATTTTAAGCTTTTCGTGCACTCTTTTCCATGCTGACTCTTGCATAGTATTGCGCAGCATGGGGGAAAATGTGCACACATGACACAGATCGAAAAAGAGGCCAGAAAATGTTGTGCTCAAGCTCTTATGGCTAGTTTTGAAGCTCCATCGCATATGTGCGAACGTGTGTCCTCGCACAGTATCGCTCGAAGTATGCATAAATGATGAAATTTATGGAACCATTCCATAGCACGCACAAGCACACACACACACACACATACATAGCACCTGCTGAATATGTTTGCCTGTATCTCTCGTTGCACTGGCTCATATCATATGATAAAGTGTGATGAATTGTGGTATAGTCTTTGGGTTCGTCTGCAACAGTTTCAACAGTTGTAATGTGTGGATGAAAGCTTGGAAGTGGAAAAAGGTTACATGGCATGATATGTTTTTCGACACGTTGCGTTCCCATAGGAAGGCGTTAAATTTCGCGTGCATATTTCTATATTACGCTCTTTTTGATATAATTTATGAGTTGTATAAATCATTGCTATCTTCCTTCATTTAGCGTATTTTTATTATGAATGTTTAATGTTGTGTGAGTTTATTTTCTTGGCGTAGGATAGTTTTTAATGTTGAGGCATTTATTTTTTTATATTTCGCCTTCAGAATAGTAAGTAAAATCTTATTGCAATAAAACAAGGATGCAAATTAATTGACACGATCCGATTTTGACTTGATGCTGATCTGTTCCACACTGACAATAGCATTTCTGCGTAAGCTAATTTCATCCTTAGGAACTAGGAATGAGTCCGAGCAAAATCATTATCATAATACAAACACAGGCCCGGTTTGCAAGAGCATCGAACTTCATCCCTTGCAGCAATACTGCTGCAGCTATGCACTTGTACGGCTCTGTTCCTTGTATTAATGTTGGTATATCGACGTTGTTTGATGTCGTTAGATGGTGCAGATGGCAACGAAACGAACGGACGAGTGATATGTGTTTGTGTGTACTTATACTTATGTGTAAATGCTAGACACTTTAATGGTGTGGCAAAGGCAATGATACGCTGCACTTCTGGTTTCATGTTTCAATGATTTAAAACGATCGAAAATGTGTCCTCATGTCGTTGGTACGTGGTTGTTCGAATAATGTCGGGTGTCACTTCCGAAACAAACCGTGAACCGTGTAGAAGTGAACACACTGCAACGCATTTTCCTTCTCACGTTAAACTATAATTGCATGCTTACGAAACTGGTATTTAATACAGGTACTATAATGGTATTTGAAATCGATCTTTCAGGCTCGCAATACATAAAAAAGTAAAAAGTAATAATAGTTCAAAAGCATGCTTTTTGCATACCAAACGTTAGGATCTTTTGCAATATACAATGCCGCGAAACCGATCATCATCATCGCACATCGTTAAATTATCGATCGCAATACACTTGGGCGTGTGCTTTCAGTTTTTCTTATCATTCAAATAACAGTTTGATTGCACGTTTTATCAAAGCAATTAAAGCGAGAACAGCATATGGCACGATAGATAAGACACGAAACCGTTTGACGCACAATTTTCCACGATAAACATAAGCTTGTGCGAGGGATGTGTGCTATATTTTCACACTTATGGTGTGATCGAAACAAGAGTAAACATGTTTTATCAATTGCAGTGGTGCAGGGCTAAAAGTGACGCTTGTGTTCCTAGTAGCCTGCCCGCTTTTTTGGGAAACATTTATCGCATGAAAAGCTTTTGTTTTTTGTTTCTGTTACTTTCTATCTGGTGGAAAATCTGTGCCACGATGTGAAGAACGAAATGTGATAATGCATTTAGTAATCAAACAAGCCCGTTCACCACATGCTATCTGCGTTTGTATGAGTGTCGTTGTTTTTGTTGGTTTTCGGCAAACCGAATTTATGAATTTATGATTGCATCGATACGAGAGAACTGTATGATTCAAACAATCAATGCAATGTGGGATAAATGTTCTGATTTTTATGAAGAAAAACAAGTTTGATTTGTTCTGCATTAAGACAAAAGCTGTATGTACACAAAACCCACGTAAAACTAATTAGAAGGATGTGAATGTATGCGCTAATTGAAATTTTATTCCATTTCTTCCGCCGGCCGGAGATTTACGCGCTAGCGGGATTTGTGTTTTGTTATTTTATGCAAATCATACTGCCACCAAAGTTTGGATTTAATTATTTGCGAACCTTTCTTGCTGAAAAATTGTCCCATGTGCCATGTGTGTGTGTGTATTTGCCACGTCGTTTCCGCTTTAAACGGTCGTAAGTGAACGTGTGCGAACAAATCGCTGTACTGCAGGGAAAGCATCCAATCCGCGACATCTTTCGTGACATCGACGGAAGTGAAGTTTGTCAGTGAGCCATCCTGCGCAAGAGGATACACCGTGGAGTCAGTGTTAGTCGAAAATTAGAACCTTTCTCATCCCGTTGTTCGCTAGCTGATAGCGCACTAGGTATCTCTATCCTTTCGAGTCGTTGCCGAGAGTAAGGAACGTTTCGCTGCGACTCATAAATCATTTCTCGCCCTTCCATTTTGGGGGGTGGTTATGTGCGTGACGATTTTCATGTGGCATTCAAAATAAGGCTCCAAAGGGTAGAAGTAGGAGTGTGAGCAGGAAATGGTTAGAAGGAAGTTGCGGCTTTTCGTTAATCAGCGTTGAAGCATTTTCCAGACGAGTGAACACCGACAGGCGCGGACCTGATTACTGCTCCGGTATGTTCTCCACTACTAAGCGAACCGTTTGACTTTGCATGTTTTTGTTTTTGTGAGTTTATATTCGCTCATTGAATGTGGAGAGGCTTAGATGAGCAGCTCGACAGCATGCGTGGTGCATGCGTCGTGTGTGAAGCTTTCCTGTGATGTGTGCGCTCACTCTTATTCGACAGAGTCCTCTAATCATACGGTCTGGTTAAGGGTGTTTTATCTGTTGGATAAAAGCCTCCTATCGATCGTACTGTTCGCGTTTGGAAATTCCGTTTTATGGTCCCCATTTGCTGTATGCCGTCCGTACTCAGAAGTTCGGTTGCGGAGCGCATTAACGCATTAGGGTGGAAGTGGTTTTCCAGTGCGTTTTGTTTGCATTAGCAAACGAATACGGGTGTCTGTGGAGAAGGTGGTAACGCTCATAATTCACCACATGCGTGTGTGTGTGTATGTGTGTGTGCATTAGCGTGTGAGGTCTTGTGTTAAAGAACACCCAGCCATAACACGATAAATCCCTACAGGTACACATTTGCATCTTAGGTTTGCGTTTCACCGCAACATGATAATGTATTGCCCCGTATGCAACAACGGCTCGCACCATCCTCGTCATTTGTCAGCTATCAATAATTTATCATCGCAATCTCATCGAGCTTTATAACTTTGTGCTGTGCAGCTCGTACCTTTTCACTCATTTCGATTATTATCGATAAGCAAAACGTGTACAGTCTAACCGATCTCTCGAACCATTATCGGGCCTGTGGTGGTGGAAGGATTTGCATCCCTGCATAAACAATGACCTGTCCATCCTTTTCTATTTCACACTCTGGTTTTCCGTCCCGCTCGGGACACATTCAACGTTCCGCTAGCAGGTTCGCCAGAGTTATTTGCACAAATCCCGCATAATTCTCCGGGACTAAATCTATATTTGGGCTTCAACACGGATGCGGTTTCGAAACAATATTTGGACACACCGATGGAGAAAACATTTGGCCCCTGGGCGATCAATACGCGCCAATCGTACAGCTGCAACTGGAAGGACACAGTCGGTACGATGCTGCTTGCCAATTAGACATACGACAAATTGTGTCTCTGCAAAATATCGCTGTGTTGTGCCAAGTGTGCCAAAAAATCGAATTCGAACGGAGTGCTTGTGGTAGATGAACAAAAACAAAAGCAAATTAAATATGCATGGCCTAACGCTCGTACTTACCTTGGCGTAATCTTATTCGGGTGTAGCATTCGATTAAAACTTTCCTGTTGCTTCCAACTGTTGGCAAATACGGTAGCAACAGGCAAGCGTTTCAAACGGCCTTTTACTCGAAGGGCATTAAAAATGTTTGGTCAATTCACCAGGAACCAGAGAAAAGAATTAAAAAGTGAATTATATAGCGCCGTTACATCAGTGCACAGGTACCGTGGTGGACGTAAAACTTTCATTTAAAACATGTCATGAAACATTATGATTGGTGTGCTCATTTTCAGTGCAATAAAGAGAAAGCCTTCTGGCATTTGGAGAAGCAATACGATTGTGCTTATCCTAAGCCATCCCGTGTGCTTCTAAAAAGACTTTAACGTACCAACACTTCGTGTTTAAAACGCACATTTTCCTGCGTGGTCCGTTTCTGTGTTCACTGTTCCAACTCGTGTCGTTGTATGCGTACCAATATGCCACGGCGTTGACTGGTTTTCTTTTGCCGGTGAATCAGCCGCAGCTACACGTTCATCATTCATTTTTATGCGGTTCATTATGTGTAATGTGGGTTTCTGGAATTGGCACATTATTTCGGTGCCATTTCCGACGCAAAACCAAGCAAGACCATGTGATGGCGGATCACAATGTTGGTATACTTTGGTTCGGTGTATCAAACAGTGATAAAAGTTTGCTTTAGTGAGGCTGGAAAGACGAGGTAGGATATGCTGGTTTGTGCTATTGGATGTTAAGCTAAAATCGTTAAGAAACGTGGGCTAGAAAGTTGTTGTGGTTGGAGATAAGGTAATACATAAAACGGAAATGAGAAGAAATTAGTTTGGATATAGTCTTAAATTAAAATGCACGCTTTTCCAGGTTTTTTAAGCTTAATAATGTGTATTGTTTGTGGTTTGAATAATTGCAACAAAAAAATAACATACATTTGATTGATCTAAACTACCCTACTTGTTGTCATCTGCTTTAAAATTGTTATGTTCCGAGCCGTAATGGCCAATTGTGAACAACTTCCATTGCGGTATGATTTATAGAACGCTGTTGAAACACGCCTCTTGTCTTACGGATTCTTCATTCTAGAACTATCACCAGCGCAAGCTTCAGTCATTATGATGGGCTCATGATTAATGGAACTGTCACTGGACGCCGCGTATACTACAGTTGAAGAAGGACACACCGGGAGCAATAGATCAATCGTTTGACGGATGCATCGGATGCACCAAACCCATACTGACGGTTGGGGTCGCCCGTTATAAAACGATCCATTTGCTCCACTTCTGTCACGTGCAGACACAGGTTGCGACACATATTTTCACGCGCACAACAGCACAACGCTCCAGCACGATCAACGCCATTGCGTTCGGAATCCTTTCCTGGCAGGCACTGCTAAATTTGTGATGCTATTTTTCAGAAGCAAATACCCTCATCCATCACCGAATCGAGTAATGCTGCATCCTTTCCATTCCTAAATGGGGCTTTTGTCGTGCCGAAAGGAGGAAACCCCATACAGTTGATGGCATCCGGTCTCATTGTGGCATTGCATTCGGCAGTATCCATCCGCAGTTGGCTTCTGGGGAAACGAGAAATAACACGTGCCAAAAGCAATCGTTGCAAGAAAGATTGTGAATACCGAGGGTGCAGTGGGTTTAGAATAGGACTTATTCTCGCGCTGGTTGGCAGCTGGTTTGCAAAACACGTTAGGAAGCGGAGTGCGATGTGAAGTCGAGTTGGGTGAAGTCTGTAATCGTTAAACATTGTTGTTGGTGTAGCACATCATCGTTCGAAAAGAATGCTGAAGAGAAGTATATTTACGCCAATCGTAAATATATGGTGTGTCAGTGTTGTGGCCAAAGCGCAACGAGACATATTGACCAGTCAGTAGTCATATTGCGGTCCTATCGCTGAACTATTATTGCTTTGCTTTTGCATAAGAGTAAGTTTGTATGTTTTCATTACATTGCCTGGATTTATGTTTGGTTTGGATGTTTGTCAACTGTTTTCTTAACAAAAAAAGATATAACATACTGTATTTTGCCTTTGGATTAATGTTAAATAAATGAACGTATTTTTGTATGTTTCTGTCCACTATTTGCCATAAAGAATATATTCGTCTGCAGTCAAATAAATTATCAAGCAATCATTCAAACATTAGTTTGTGGCGATGCGGCATCTGGTTAAATTAAAGTAGGGATACTTTGTTGTTTATTTATTAAAGCTTTCAAATTGTTTGTGGTGCATTAGACTAAAATTTATTGCGTTAAATATCAACAGATATGTAATAATCTAACATATCTAAAACATAAATTCACCTAAGCCGCAGTGACAGATGCTACACCAAATTCAATTTAACTTGGTTCGAAAGTGTAGTAGTTTATCTTTGGAATGCATAACTTGTCGGCAAGAAATACAGCAAAGAAAGTTCTTCAATTGTATGTTCGGTTGACGAACAAAACACCATGAAACGAAAAGAAAGTTTTATCCGTCCGTCTTGGACTAATGTTTGCTCTGTGTTTCGTAATTGCAATTTTTGCTCCCTCTGAAATCCGTCCGGTACATCTTTCGCACCAGCGTGAAAAACGAAATGAAAGTTCCTCTTCATCATCACTGTCGCTGGTGTCTGCAAATGGAGTTCCTCAGAACTGTTTTTTTTTATGGTGATCAGAAGCTCTGTTCCGAATGCTGAAGCTACTCAATCTTTTCACAGATCTTGAACCACCGAATAAATAGTAAACAAAAAGTGGTGGACACAGAATGCAATTGCCAAACATTTGCTTCCCGAAGCTGTGCATTAGCGTGCGTTCTCATTTGATGGTCTAGCGCTTTAGTAAACGAACCGAAATAAATGCGGGCTTATTGTGTCTTTCCTTCCAAATTGATCGCTTGTTTCATCAAGCGTGGTTCAGAAATTGGTTTGCACTGTTTAGCATAGTACACTGGAGTCAGAGCTCTGGGTTCATCTAATTAATAGATTGCACTGAAAGGCCATATATTAAGCAAACTTTGTTTTTCTCTTTTCAGATAAACAACAACTGAATAAATCTTCCATTTATAAGATTTTTCTAGTCACGAGGGAGAAGAGTAATAGCTGATCTACGTCTACTAAAATAAGAAAACGGGTGGTAAGTATGTATAAGTATTTCAGGCACAGCTTAACTATCACAAAACTACCCAAAATTTCTAATGCTTCAATTCGAGTCATTCTTCAATGTTCAATTTCATAACATCAATTGAGTCTGCTTTGTGTGTGCTTCCTTTTATATTTGGTTCATCCAATAATCAGCGGTTTAATTTGTGGAACGCAATTTGTGCCAGTTGAATGATATTCATTTTTTTTTCTCAAAAGCACGACCAGTATTTCGATAACTGCTTTTGTCGATATCCCGGGGGTTTTTCTGATGTTCTGCTCACTGAACCAGAACAATGCTAGGTCGTTTATAAATGGGATAGCTTTGACTTGTGTTTATCTGTAACCTTATTATTCTTATATTCTATCCTTTCTTCAAACAAAGATTTACTTCTATTAAAAAATTATAACAAATGACCATAAGATTATCAAAATTGAATTTAAAACTTCATTTGTAGAATTGGTTGCTTCATGTGTATGATAGTTGTAATACATTATCTTTTATTATCACTTTACCAGTTAAAATGCTATGTTGTTGTGGAAATAATCAATACATTTACCATCAAGTCAATCAGATATTGGCCTGGCAATCGGTTTTGTGTGCTTAATTCGTTCAAATGCACAACCGATATCTCTTAATCTTATAAGCTGTTGACCTTTGTAAAAAGGTGTGAAGTTCAAGTAAAAATAGAAGGAAAGTGGAGATGCTTTTAAAGTGCCTTTGTTTTTTTTTCCTATTCCTCTAAGTCGCAGAGAAAAAAGTTGAAAAAAAAAACATGTTCAATAGCAAAAGTTCTCGATCGGTTTCGTGGCGTTCTTAATCCAATAAGCCGATTCTTTCGGTCAGTCGGACAATTCTTATCCATCCACACTGTTCAGGCAGTGAGCTGATTGTGGCAATTTTTACTTGAAGAAGGGTATTCCGATTGTTGTAAAACGAAAATAATGATATGTTTGTATTCATTTCTTTGTGTGTTTTGTCCTTTCTCAATTGTTCGTTTTGTAAATGCGATGTTTATTTGCTGTTTGTTTGAATTTTTGATGAAAAATAAAACCCAAGTAGGTTTAGTTACAAGTGTAGTTAATTTAAAAAAATGTTCATGTGCAGATTTCGTATTGTTTATTGTAGATATTCGTATTGTTTCATCATAATGGAGACGCCTGGTCGTGGAGACGCCTGGTGTTTTATAAATGAACTAACGATTAGAAATAAAGTGGTGCAATCTTAAAGCTTTTACTCCATCCGCAATATACTCAGTTCGTTCCATACTTCTTCCATTTTAGTACATTTTTTTACTGTGCACATGGTGAAAGGCCAGCTTCCGTTCACACATTTGTAGTCTTGGCCAATCGCGTGTGTTTTACCACAAATCGAGAAGCGCATTTTATGCTATTAAACGAAATGTGTGTTTTTTCTTCTTTGGCTCCTTTTATGCGTGGTTGGTTATAAATGGTGACCGAGATCTTTGTTAGCGATATCGTTACAGAATATTGTCTCTTTCTTTTTATCTCAATAGGAAATGGGTGTTCCTTCCGCCATTTCATTTTCATTCGATGTTACGAAAAGCTCGTTTACTTCTTTCCATATTTCTTTGTGTGCATATCTTCCTCACGTTTCTTTTGTATGGATAGTGTAATGTTTAAAAAAATTGCGTACGATATATGTTGTTTAACGGCGTTTTTCTTGCACAAGCAACAATTCATTTTCACAACTATTAATGACACTTTTTATTTTTTTTACTTTCTATGTATAACGCTCTGTACGGCAGATCAATCTTCAGATTTATCCGCTGCACATCCGATATAGATGCATTAAGTTAATGCATATCGTAGCCCGGAGTGCAGCGCAGCGCAGAGTAAACGTATAAACGGCAAGCAGCGTACCTTTTGCAGGAAGTAAATTGTACAAGTTTTAGCGTTAGCTTTAAGGCGCAACGTAACAGTGGAAGAAACAATCTGCCAACGGTGGTAAAACGCTTTTCCGGGTGTCCATCCGGAATATCATCAGTATTACTAGTGCTATACTATACAGTTCACAAGGCTGGAATCAACGACGGCGAAGACGACGAAGGCGAAAACACAGAAAATACGACATCCAATAAATTTGCTGTCTTAACTGTAAGGACATTCAGAGGGAGTTTTGGGAAGGGCAGAAGCAAAAAGCCTCCAGAAAGAACGCAAGAAAGCACGAGTGGTCGTTACAATCATTTACGGACGCCGCACAACGGTTGACACTTCCATTATCGTCGATAGGCGAAAAGCGCTCCACATCCACCACCCAGAACCGAAGCGACTGGCAGCGAGAGAATCGTAGAAAGAGAGAGAGAGAGAGAAAAAGCTCTGGTTCGTGTAAGCTGAGAGATACCTAGGAAGCCGTGAAACAAAAGCGGTAACTGTGTAGTACGTCCCTGCTCCCATCATCTGTTCATCGCCGCTTAACTGTGTCATGATGACGAACGGAATCGCTGATGCGCAACAAAATGGCGGTGGCCAGGAGGACTCAAAGACCAATCTTATCGTCAATTATTTACCACAGCAGATGACCCAGGAAGAGATACGGTCGCTCTTCTCCAGCATCGGCGAGGTGGAAAGCTGCAAGCTGATCCGCGACAAAGTGACCGGTAAGTGGGGATGGTGTGTGCGTGTGTGTGGTGCTTGCAAGCTGTGTTCGGAACCGGTGGTTGACTTACACTTCGTTCGGGCGGGTGATTGCTTACAGGGCAAAGCCTTGGGTACGGATTCGTTAACTACCAGCGGGCCGAGGATGCGAGCAAGGCGATCAACACACTGAACGGCCTAAGATTGCAGAACAAGCAAATTAAGGTAGGTACCGGCAGGTTACGTTACGTTGGAGCAGGCGACAAAGACGAAAGATCTCTTTGGCTTACCTCATTTCAGGTATCGTTTGCTCGTCCGAGTTCCGAAGCAATAAAGGGTGCGAATTTGTATGTGTCGGGTTTGCCGAAAAACATGCTGCAGGCGGATCTGGAGGCTTTGTTCAGCCCGTACGGACGCATTATCACGTCCCGTATTCTGTGTGACAATATTACAGGTAAGTCAGACGCAGGAATCGAATCGTTACGAGCGAAAGCGATTTCAAATGCAAACAATTTTGATCAACACACAATAAACAACAGTATGCTGGATTAGAAGTTGTGCTTTCTCATTATATTTGCGATAAAGCCAAACAATCAGATAGACGAACAGAATATTTTCTTAACACGCGGGTCTTTTTCAAAACTCTGTTCAACTTTGTAGATCTTAGCAATACGACCTGGCCCTGCCCATGTGATTGAAAGTAAACTTTGTAGATCTTTCATGGGTTTAAAGTTTTATTAATAGTTTTATATTACTTAAACTGTCGTGTCGTGCCTACAAGAGTGTTGTGTTTATTTTGATAAAATGTTGAAGATTCATTAGACGTTTCATTTTGGTTTCGATGAAGAATTTGATAATTTACACCGTTTTCGAGCCCAAGTAAACACGTTTCAGCTGCATCTGAACACTGTTCAACCGTAGGTAAACACTTGACGTCCAACTAAACAGCTGCTGCCTAACTAAACTTCGTTCAAACGAAACTCAACATCGTTCAACCCCAACTAAACATTTTGTATCCCAGACGTCATTGTACGTTTATATTCCACGGACTCGTTTCTTGTAACATCGTTGTCTTCCGCGTTCATAGCAAATTCGCGGTCATCATGAAGAAAATGTTTTTTAAATTGTATGCAGTTTATTGTAAAATTTTCTTGTGCCTGAATTAAAAAAATTAGTCTATTTTTAATCTATTAATCTTTGCAAATGAAAGGAACATAAAGAAGCTAAATCTATGTCATGTAAACATATCAGCTTGGAGGTGCCAAATGTTTAGTTGGGGTTGAACGATGTTGAGTTTCGTTTGAACGAAGTTTAGTTAGGCAGCAGCTGTTTAGTTGGACGTCAAGTGTTTACCTACGGTTGAACAGTGTTCAGATGCAGCTGGAAGGTGTTTACTTGGGCTCGAAAACGGTGTAATAAATTATTTTGCTTTGTATAACTTATGCTTTACATTTATTTTGTATTCATTTTATTCTATGATTTTCTGTTTATTTTATTATTTTGTCTCTTGAAGCACGACAGTACAGCTCTCCTAATGGTGGTGAAAATGGCAATGGTATGTATTGTGTAGATAATGGAGCATAAAAGTGGTTTTTCGGCAGCACACAATACTTGTAAATTCAAATTAATTGATAAACATGTACCTATGTAACTCTTCTGTTTTAGTTTAACCAATTTTTTTGTGTTATCAAATCTTTTACCTATCCAAAATAGGTCTTTCGAAGGGTGTTGGCTTTATTCGCTTCGATCAGCGCATGGAAGCCGAAAAAGCTATCAAGGAGCTGAACGGCACTATTCCTAAGGGCTCAACTGAACCGATCACGGTCAAGTTTGCGAACAACCCGAGCAGCACGAAAACTGTACCACCGCTGGCTGCTTACCTAGGTCCTCAAGCCGCTCGCCGTTTTCCAGGACCGATTCATCATCCGACCGGACGATTTAGGTAGACATCGCGTTGTTGTGCCCGTTGTCCCACATCGCTACTAGTTTCATCTATTTCCACTAACATGTTTGTTCTTTTGTTGCTTCTTCGTCTGGATTCATGTTTGGTGCGTGTTGCGTCCCAAAGCAGTGCCATTCCAAACTATCGATATTCGCCACTGGCCGGAGATTTACTGGCGAACTCGATGATTCCTACCAATGCCATTGCGAACGGATCCGGTTGGTGTATTTTCGTCTACAACCTCGCACCGGAAACGGAAGAGAACGTTCTGTGGCAGCTGTTCGGTCCGTTCGGTGCCGTCCAATCGGTTAAGGTTAGTGTACATTGTTTTGGCAGTTTGATAGATTTACTAGCCAGTGTATATAATAGAGCTTTCTTGCCTGTTTGTAAATGATTACTAATACGTTCTTCTCTCTGCCACCGTAGGTCATTAAGGATCTGCAAACGAACAAGTGCAAAGGCTTCGGATTCGTTACGATGACCAATTACGATGAAGCAGTCGTTGCAATACAATCACTGAACGGATACACGCTCGGTAACCGGGTGCTGCAGGTTAGCTTCAAGACAAACAAATCGAAAAATGCGTAAAATCAAGCGAACCTGCCACCGGAGCTGTTCGCCCACTGGCTGGCTCAGCTTTCGATCGTAGCCACGGCCCGCAACAACATCGGTGAGCAAGAGGAATCACATCGCCGCAAAACGATGATGAACGAACGGCAACGGCAGCAGGACCCGCTGGGACTCTCTCGCCGCCGACAGGGAGCTCGCGATAGGGATCTCGCTGGAATGTCATTGGACCAGCGGCGTTCCCTCGATGGATGGATGAGCGAACTTAATGAGCTCCTGAAGATGCGTCCAATCAGATAAGATCCGAATCGATGGACCCGTTTACTTATTTATTATTATTATCATCATTCTCGCATTTCCATTCATTTGGGGAACGGTGCTGCACATTGTGCGAACGTCGAGGCAAACAATTCGGTGGTAGCGGAAAGCAAACAAACCAAAAAGAAAAGAACGAAAAAGCGATAAAAAAGTGTAGAAGAATATTGAACAAAACACAGAAAGTCCAAAGAAAAAAAGAACACGAAAAATGCTTACACATTATGATTCCAAAATTTGTGTAACGTGTGCATGGAGAAAATAATGGGCGATGATTAGTTGGTTCTGTGTACGTTAATTTCTCTACTGCAAACTACAAATACACCAGGAGATCATTTACAATGTGCGCCAATTTTGGGCGATAGGAAGCAGGACGACACTAAACGGAATGTGCAAAATAGGAAAGCAGGAGAACAAAAAGTGCAATAATAGCTACGAGACGCGCGATGCAAGAGCCAGTCAGTCGGACTGTTGTGGAAGCGTAATGCAAACACGGAACCGTAATGAAAACGCTTAACAGTGATACATCGGTAAGCGAGAGGATGTCGATAATGAGCGCTATTGAACACCGCCTGTCTCTTTGGTCGCCAAACTCCTCCGAGTAAGTTTCGAGCCAATGTTAAAGTGCTCACTAGATCCGAGATGCGTTATAGGGAATAGACGGGAGGGAAAACACGGGAAAAGAATTGTAAGTTGTTCGTAAGAATTGTAAGGAAGGCAAAACATTTTTAGAAGAATTTTACACAAGGTTTTACACGAGTAAAAAAAAGCAAGAATCACCAAAGTGACGGAATATAGGAAGAAACAGGAGGAAGAAACACAAACGAACGTTTGAAGGATGAACATAAATGGAAGGAAGAGTGAAAGCAAAAACCGAGGGAAGCCAAACAGAACGTTCGGTGTACTGTACTGGCGCGTTGTCCACCGACCGAGCCCACGTGCCCCGTGTAGAAAAGGGAATCGGAAACGATGATGTCACTGATGATGCCACGACGAAATAGGCGGGAAGCCGTTTTTCACCACAACTTTCTTCCCACTTTCTTCTACACTCGCTAAACCGTTGTTCAGAGTGTTGCGCGTTTGCGTTCCGACAGCAATCGATGCGATGGTGTTAGATTAATTTAATTAACTAATTTTTGTTCTTTTGTGCGGTTTCCGTTGATGTTCGCTTTGTGTTTGTTACGGTCCCCCGTTCGAAGCTGTTTCGAACGAGCGACACGTCACGTTTAATATTAGTATGAGTAAATTTGTTTTTGAATTTATTGGAACATTTTCGTTTAGCAAGCCTGGTCTGTGGGACACAGACTTTAAAGCACATCACACTAGCCATTATCTATCGTATGATTTAACACTTACTTTGCTAACGTTCCTTGTTGTTTACGGTTTTGTCTGTAGTTTTTGGTTGCTTCGTCGCACTCACGTGCGACCCGGTTAAATAAACGGCTTGGAGCCGACTTTTGTTTTGTCATTGAATGAGACACTCTCGAATGTAAATTATTGTGCGTTCTTGGGTTTTTGATGTTTTAAAGGCTTTGCGTGTTGGACAACGCTTTATACTGTTACACACATATCCAACAAGAAATATTTAATTTTATTAGCACGTGTTTGAGTTTGTTTGTGTCATTATTTTCGATAAAAGTCATGCACGAGATGTGTTAGATGGCGTAATTTAGTTGCTTAATGGTTTTGTTCAATGTCTACAGTGTAAATCAAGCAAGATGCGTCGAATGTGTGGCAGCAGCTGAGCAAAGAAATTGTAATATAAAAAAAAAGGAAAAAAGTACCAAAAATCGATTCAAAACAGTATTATTTAGTGCGTGTGTGTGTTTGTTTTATTTTGTTTTTGTTGTTTTTTTTTCATTCGTTGTTTCTTCCGTTTATTTATGATTTTTTTCTTTCGTTAAGCTAATGAAAAACCAGCGTTTTAGTTTAGCTACGTTACCTTGGACAAAAGTTTACCACGTCAAGTTCCGGCCCAGAACCACCTTCATCTGCATTCCCCGTTTCCGTTGCGTAGAATGCGAACGCAAACTATTGGGACCATTGACCAGTCGTAGCGAAGCGTTGTAGCGTTCGAACACACCAATGGTAGCTGTTTTAAAACGATTTAAAAAGGAAATTCAGAACCCTACTCGCTGCAAATACAACCACACGCGTACGGTTGAGCATAATTCGAAATGCTGGACCGTATCAATCTTCTAGCCGATTCCGCCCATTATTACACGTAGTTTATACGACACACGACATCATCGCTGTTGGTGTTGAGTCACACGTCAACAGCAATATCTTGTTTTGTGTTTTCTCTGGTACAGGATCGGTTCTAGGCAGCCAGGACTAATGGCAGAAAGTGCTGAGATGTGCATTATGTTGGCGTTTTCCTTTCCTATCCCTCACTATCGACCGATAGTACGTTACGTTGATAAACTATTCGAAAACCTGCACAGGTGGCAGTAGTAAAGGCATGTTTTATGACTACATAAATCCATATAGACATCAACCATGACGTAAATTGTTCCAAATTCGATGGACAGAAGATTCAATCCATTCTAGCGATGTCCCTAGAATCTTCCCGAGCAAGAGCCACTCTTAGTGCTAACAGAAACACGACGACGAACTGCTCAATCGAAGGCGTAAATGAGTAAATAAATCGAGGTTGTGCTAGTCGATACGAACCGAGGAACCGCAGTGGACGGGTAATGGAAGAAAACACGGTACGCAGAAACAAAAAATCCTGAACACGCAATATTAAGCAGTAAGCTACTGGCAAGCCACGTGGATACGGGGTGCTATTGTAGAAACACTTACCATAACCGTGCTATGGCGGAGAACATCATTTGAGGAGGGAAATGATACACTAAACCCACTAAAACCATACTCCAACCGACGTTGCAAAACCCCGGGAACTAGAAGAAGAAAAAAAAGAAATAAGTTCCCGAATCGAAACGATCAAACCCGAGTACGAGAGTCTACGATATTTATATATCTATACACATATATAGTGAAAACTTTATGACGCTGTACAAGGAAGTAAGTAATTATATTTATAACTCTCATCGGAGTGTCGATGAGTGTGAAACCAAAAAAACCGAGACGTAGGTGAAATATTCGGATACAGAAAAGAAAAAGCAGACGAAGTAGAAGCAGAAACAGCAACACGGAACAACAACAACAACAACAACAATTATTATTAAACACTACTACATTGCTAGCAGCAGAGGAAGAATGCAAGCAAATACAATAACAGCCAAAAAAAAGAAGGTAAAAAAATATTGCAGCAAACAAACAGCATCTTATTAGTCCAATAGTATTATATACATATATAATTCAATATTTACATTCTCAGATAGGAAAATTAATGCATAATCGATAAATTTAAATGCAAGCAAACGTGTTGGCGTATTGGCGTAGCATTGGCCGCCGGGTCAAAGTGCAATAGTTAGACGTGTGGAACGGCTGAACTAGCGGCCCTGTTCTTTGATATTGATTGTCCATCTTTATCATATTCACTGCATTAATTTGATGTTGTTTAATGCTAAATACGTATAGTTCGATATCGCAGATTTTACCGTAAAGTTAAATTAATCAGCCCGCAACGCAGAAGGCACAATTCCGTACACCAAAAAACCAAACGAGAAACAAAAAACACAAACACACAAAGATCACACACACACACACAACATAGTCATACAACCAACAAGCATTATCTATGAGTCTGTTTAAGTACACATTTCCGTGAGAGGAACTTCCCCCCGGACGGAAAGCAAATTTCAACAGCAAACACACCCAAAATCGAAAGCCAAACTAGTGACGATAATGAACCGCTTCAGTATTATTGTAATAGAATGTATTTCCTGCTTTCTCCCGTTCATGGTTGAAGAAAAGGAAAAAAAGAAAGCAAATAGCGAAACTAAAGCATCCAAACAAACTAACACTTCCCAGCAGCAGAAGCAGCCGAAGCAGCAGAACAAAAGAGAAAAAAAGAATGGGTAAACTAATTTAGCGATAAACAAATTAAACGAAGTTAGAATTGTAGCTATAAATGTTTGTATTATTCAGAATATTCAATTATGTGTCCGCTATTCTTATTGATACCTCTCTTTGTAATCACTAACGTTCGATTAATAATATCTCTCGTTCTCATTTACTTATAAACAACTCCTGTTGCTAATCTATGGACAAGAATAATGAAGAAGACGGAAAGAAATTTAACAACAGAACAGACAGGAATTAATCTGTAATCACCTAACGCATGTCATTATGTTAATAACAGTTCACGAAAGCAAAAGAAACGAACGGCGATTGTGACAGCAGGTCCACGAGCCACCAAAAAAAACAAAACCTCCATTATTAGTATAGCATAGGTACGATGTTTAACATAATTTGTATTTCTTCTGCACGTTTAAGTACCACTTTCTCTTTGAAAAGGACAGTTTAGCAGCAGTATAGGCTAAAACAGACACCGCTCAATGGTAAGCACTGCAATACGGAACGGGATAGCAATGAGATAGGAAAAACAGAACCTATAGATAAACAAAAATACAACCACACGAGAAGATGAAGCATGTTTGTGTGCGTGTGTGTGTAAGAGGGAAATTTTCAAGCTAATCTATTTTACATGTTTAGCAAAGATTTTGCTAGTACCGTATATTATATATTGATAGGAAATGTTTAATGAAGCAAAACCCGTAATCCATAAGTATTATTATAACAAAACCCGGGGCAACCAACCGATCGGATGTGTGTGCGCACGGTGTAAAATCAAACCCAAGTATTGTATCGATAGCTGTCGATAGAAAAGAAAAATGTGATCCCACCAATGTAAAACCAAGAAAACAAGTAATTGCAACTGTGTAAGAAGAACAACAAAACAAACCAAACATACAAAACATACAAACAAAAAGCTAACAATCTATAAGAAAGTATTGTGAATGTGTAGCAAAAACCGGTAAAGAACAACATTTTAGTACAGCAACAGCAAACAAACACAAACAAACATAACGCTAACGAACAGCGGCACTAAAGCAAGCTCTACCCCAGCGAATCCTAGTGAAGAAGCGACTGAATTGAACCGTAAAATACTGATCACGCTCTAAGCATTAGCGAACTAAGAACGACACAGCAAACAAACAAAAGCAACAGTAAACGAAAGGCGAAAGAAAATGCGTCAAACGCATTGTCAAGACGAACAGAAAAGCAAAACAAAGTGGCCGAAACTAAAAAAACCGAAGAAGAGGAAGCAAAACACAAAACAAAAATGGGGCAATAAATGGAAAACCAGAAACACAAACACTATTGAACAAAAAGAAAAAAGAAAATAAAATAAAAAATAAACAAAAATGTTAACATTTTTGATATTAACTTGTAAGCAGAGGTTAGCAAATAAAAGAAGAAAAAAAAACAACCAATTTACCATTTACACGTTGCAAGAAAAGTGAAAAATAAAGCAAACCAAAAAAACAAAAAACACAGACGGTACATTTACGTGTAATAAGTGTAAGGGAATGAAGGGGGGAGATTTTTAACGAAAGCAAAATTTAGGAAAATAACATCCAATCGAAATCCTTATCCTACAAGGATAATACAATTGATAGACACAAAGAAAGTTCCGGTCGGCCGGAACACGAAGTACGAAGAGGAAATAGGGAAATTTAACACAACAAACGAAACGAAACAACACGTACCGAACAGAAGCGAATGTACGATGTTTAGTGAATTGATCGTGATGCGAATGATTAAAAGTGTTGTTGAAAGCAAACAAAAATATACTCTGGTGCAAGTGATTGCCTCCATTATGTCATTACACTTTCCAAGTTTAGTAATTTTTGGTGTGTAGTATGAATTTGAAATAAAACAAACAAACAAACAAACAAAAAAACGAGCAAGTAAACATGAAACCTAGTTACCAAGCAAAACAAAACGAAAATCACACAGTGAAGCACAAGTTAGTAAGTAAATAAGCTAATAACGTTATATCAGGTTATATCTCTTCTACTTGCACCCTTTTTCGCCGTGTCAATGTTTTTTGCATCCGTTCCGTGTTTTTGGCCATTAGGTTAACCTAAACCGACCCACCCCTACCCTGCTATACAGGGGAAGAAAACAAACAAACAAAAAAAGCCCCCCCCCCGGAACCGATTCCAATAGTGATTGCAACCAACCATTATTACACAGGCGGTCCGGTTCGGTCCGAGGTAGAGGTAGATAAAGCGAAAAGAAACATATAGTGTACTTGACCGTTCGGCACCGTGGCAGCAGCAGCCGTAGTGCAGCAAACAAGCAATAGCAATCAATTTGTCAAAGCAAAGATGGTTATCAGTGGAGGGCAGATGCAGAAATAGGGCGAAGGAACGCATCCCCGAATCCTGGGGATAGCGAGGTTAAATTCGTCGTTACGAAACAATCCCAACAGTAAGCAATAAAAATATCACAAAGCAAGACAAGCTGCGGGTGCGGTATATACGATGTGTAAGCATTTTAATCTAATCATTATCGAAAAAACAAAACAAGCAAAACTAAGTAAGTGTACGTGTTCCGTAACGCCGTGGCGCCGTTTGCTCTAGTCTCCAGCATCATCATCAGCATCAGCAGCAGTAGTAGCGAAATATAGTTTTTATCCCTGTTTGATGCGAGGCGCAACACTGCATTAATTTAATCTTACACTTCAGAAAGAATGTAATTGATTTATTTAACGAAGAATAACATCAACAAAGTAAACCAAACAAACAAACAAAAAGGAAGAAAAAAAAACAATTAGCTTTAGTTACTCACTAGCCGTAAGACATATCGTAACGTATTAAATTCTCGTATTATTGTCCCTGTTTATCGAAAACCTCGAACATGTTTGCAGCATATTGATGTCTGGCTATGATCTGTCTTCTACAATTATCACGTTCAACTACAAACACACAGCAAACAGCAGAGAACAGAAATGTAGGATGAGATAAATGGAAACAATTAGAACAAGAGCGAAGATAGGCAATTGCACAGCAAGTACCAATAGAACAGAACGGCAGAACCAATCAATGTAAGCAAAACAACGACAACAAACATACAAAACAACAACAACCAAAAACCATAACAACAACAGTAACAAAACAAATGAAACGATTATAATAAACAAAAACCTTTATATTTGCGGAAAATCCTTCGGAATCCTCTGTCCCGCGCGGAGTTGTGCAAATGTTGGGGAAGTTGGGCAGACAAAACCAAACCGAGATTCTCTCTCCATAACAAACGCACCCCACATGCCCCCCACAAACACGAACGAACAACACACATACACCTACACCTACACTTACACAAATATACACTTTATTGAATTTAAATAAAGCTGAACAAGCAAGAAAACAACTAGTTGCGGATGGTGTGTGTGCTTACTATTCCGTTGGGTAACCGAATTCGTTGAATTGTAACACGAGTGGCTGTGATCAGTGGCCTCGTCGTCCAGGGGATGTTGCCGTTGTCGTTTAAGATGTCTTATCTGCAAAAGACATTGAGTAAGACTTCATTGAAACATTTCACGTTCTCTTCCACCGTAGTAGAAGGAACCCGTTCGCTTAAGCTTCTTCTATCGAGATAGTTCGTCCTCAGCTACCAAAGTACTTCGTAGTCTTAGGAATATCATCATCGAAGTGCAATATCCCAGAATATCTTAAGCGAGGTCGGGTCATCTAGGTTATCTTCTCATCGTCCGAAGGCTTTGGACGTGTAAAGAATCTTATTGTGCACGGTGTTGTTTTTATCTTGGAGGAAATGTACTATAAATCAGAGACTCGCGGCGATCTTTCGGCGAGGACTGTCTTCCCATTTATCGTCTAACATTTATCAGCTTAGCTGAAACCATGCCCCAAAACCGCCTGTCTTTAGCGATATTGATTCCATCGACATCGAGTGGATAACGCTACAGTCACAATACGCCTTAAATCCTCATCCTTTTTTATCCTTCGAGAGGCAAATGTAGTCTAAAAGAGCCAAAGCCTCTGTAAATAAAGGGAAAAAAATTGTCCTTCGTTGTTGCAAGCGAGCAACGATTGTACGAATTTTATCGGCGATGCTCGAATATTTATTCCTATTATAACACAGAAAGTTTTACCAAGAGATAGCAGGCCACCGAATCAACTTCAGACCAAAGGTGACCTGCTGTCGAAATAAAGATGGAAATCTAATCAGTTACCAGCTCGAGGTCCTCTCGCGAAGGGCTCAGTACTTTGATGAATTATTAAACGATCAGTTCAACGAACAGCTAGAGGCTCCACTAGCAGATGATATCATGCTACTGCTACCATCTTGGAGAAGATGGCGGAGCAACAGCTACACTCTTATCATCTCTTCATTGATTTTAAAGCCGCATATGATAGCATAGCCAGGGTAAAACTATACGACGCAATGAGCTCATTTGGAATCCCGGCCAAGCTTACCAGGCTTGAACGTATGACAATGACCAACATCACATGCCAGGTGAAGGTGGATGGAAAACTCTCAGGACCCTTTGCTACCACCAAGGATCTGCGCCAGGGAGATGGGCTTGCCTGCCTATTCAATCTGGCGCTAGAGAGGGCCATCCGAGACTCGGAGTTGGAAACTTCGGGGACCATCTTCTATAAGTCACTCCAGATCTTGGCATATGCTGATGACATAGACATCATTGGTTTGAGGCTCTCCTGTGTAGCAGAAGCTTACCAAAGGATCGAGCATGCGGCACTGAACCTCGGGTTGAATATCAACAAGGCAAAAACCAAAATGATGGTGACACCACCAGCGGCCCTGCTAACAAACACTGATATACGCAGGGGTGATGTACAGATAGGTGATCGCACCTTCGAAGTCGTCCAAAACTTCACTTCTCTGGGGTCAAAAGTCAGCACCATTAATAACTTCTTCTTCTTTCTTGGCCTGCTCCTACGGAGCACGTCTTGTAGACATGGCCTGGCGTCCAATCAGTTCCCCGGCTGCATCCGATATCCCTAAGGTCTGACTCCACTTGATCCAGCCAACGAGCTCGCTGTGCTCCTCTGCGCCTCGTTCCGAACGGGTCGCTGACGAGCACCTTCCTGGCAGGGCATGAGTCCGGCATCCTCATCACGTGCCCCAACCAGCGTATCCTTCCGGCTTTGACAACCGTCAGGATGTCTGCATCGTCAAACAGCTCAGCCAGCTCGTGGTTCATTCTCCTTCTCCACACGCCCTGCTCGCACACACCGCCAAAGATAGTCCGCAGCACCCGCCGTTCGAAAATGGCGAGTGCATTGGCGTCCTCTGCCAGCATAGTCCAGGTCTCGTGCCCGTAGAGGACAGGTCTCGTGCGATATATGGCGCATTTCGTGCGTTGTTGGAGTCTTCTGGATCTCAGGAGCTTGTGGAGTTCGTAGTAGGCACGATTCCCCTGAACAATGCGCCTTCGGATTTCGCTGCTTACGTTGTTGTCCGAAGTTACGATCGTGCCAAGGTAGCAAAACTCCTGTACTACCTCGAGATCGTCGCCGTCAACTAACACTCTGCTTCCGAGTCGTGCTCTATCACGGTCAGAGCCTCCGGCAAGCAGGTACTTTGTCTTCGTCGCATTGATCCTCAATCCAATCCTATCGGCCTCGCGTTTCAGTCGGGTGTACGCTTCGCACACCGCCGCAGATGTTCGCCCGATGATATCGATGTCATCCGCGAAGCCTAGGAATTGGAGAGACCGGGTGAAAATCGTGCCCCTGATATCGAAGCCCGCGCTTCGCATGACACCTTCCAGAGCGATGTTGAACAGCAAACAGGAGAGTCCGTCCCCTTGCCTCAGTCCCCTATGAGATTGGAACGATTCCGACAGCATGTTCGAACTTTCACTTTGCACTGCACACCGTCCATTGTAGCCCTCAACAGCCGTACCAGTTTCGCAGGGAAACCGTACTGCCGCATGATGTTCCATAGCTCAGTACGATCTATGGTGTCGTAGGCTGCCTTGAAGTCGATGAACAGGTGGTGCGTGGGTATTTGGTGCTCCCGGCACTTCTGGAGGATCTGCCGTAGAGTGAAGATTTGGTCGATAGTGGATTTCCCTCCAACAAATCCAGCTTGGTAGCTCCCGACGAAATCTGTAGCAAGGGGCGCAAGTCTGCAGAAGAGTATTCGGGACAGGATCATGTAGGCAGCATTCAGGACTGTGATGGCTCGGAAGTTAGCACAGTCCAGTCTGTCGCCCTTTTTGTACACTGGGTGAATAACACCCAGTTTCCAGTCGTCCGGTAGTTCTTCCTGGTCCCATATCCCAACAATCAGCCGATGCATAATCGCGACAAGCCTCTCCGGGCCCATCTTGAATAGTTCAGCCACCAGCCCATCACTGCCAGCTGATTTGTTGCATTTCAGCTGTCTGATAGCACTGATGACTTCATCCAAGGATGCTGGCCGTTGTAGTGTTGTTCTCCTCTGCTTTCTGCGCCTGGTCCGTTCTCTCCTGTATCCGCTCCGTTCAGGTGTCTGTTGAAGTAGCACTTCCACCTATCGATCACCTCTCGCTCGTCCGACAGGATATCTCCCTCTGCGTTGCGGCACATGGCGATCATGGGAGTAAAACCGCTTCGTGCCGCATTCAGCATCCTGTACAACTTACGAGTTTCCCCCCGACTGAGATAACTGCTGCATCAGCTGTTCGTCCGACTCCTCGAAGCTGCGCTTCTTGTCCTGGAAGAGTCGCGTCTGCTGCCTTCTCAGTCGTGTGTAGTTCTCCACGTTCTGTCGGGTCTCGCGCTGGAGCATTCGGGATCGCGCTGCATTATTCTCGGATAGTGCTCTCTGCACTCGTCATCAAACCATTCCTTCCTCTGGTTACGTGCTACGCGGCCAATGGTTTGTTCGACTGTGGTGCTGATGGCTTGTTCCACCGTACGCCAGTGGTCACTGAGGGACATCGCCTCGGTAGTGGTGTCCTCCGGCAACGCTTCCCCAAGCGCGAACGCGTAGTCCCTCGCCACATCAGCTTGCCTCAGCCGATCCGTGTTGAGCCTTGGGGCGGGCTGATAGCGCAGTGTATTGGCTACGCAGAGTTTCTGGCGTAGCTTAACCATAACCAGGAAATGGTCTGAGTCGACGTTTGCTCCTCTGTAAGTCCGTACGTCGATAATATCCGAGAAGTGCCTTCCATCGATGAGAACGTGGTCGATCTGGGAATATGTCTGCTGTGGTGATCTCCAGGTATAGCTGAACCGAGGTGCATGCTGGAAAAAGGTGCTGCGAATGGTCATGTGCTTGGAAGAGGCAAAGTTAACAAGCCGAAGCCCGTTGTCGTTCGTCAGCTGGTGGGCACTGAAACTTCCAATGGTGGGTTTGTATGCCTCCTCCCGTCCGACCTGAGCGTTAAAATCTCCGATGACGATCTTCACATCGTGTTGTGGGCAGCGGTCGTACTCCCTCTCCAACTGCGTATAAAAACTCTCCTTATCGTCATCGGTGCTTCCAAGGTGCGGACTATGCACGTTTATAATGCTCAGGTTGAAGAACCTTCCACGGATCCTCAACCGTTCGTTGATCGGCCACCATCCGATCACTCGCTTTCGCATCTCACCTATGACCAGGAACGCCGTACCGAGTTCCTGCTTGTCTCCACCGCTCTGGTAGATCATGCAATCACTGCGATAGGGACGCTCCGTAACTCCTTTCCAGTGATTCTTTCTACAGTGAAAGGACCATTGAAGGTTGGGTCTAGCTTAGTTCTATTTTCTTGCCGTAGATACACTTTATCACCTATTATATTTTCCGCATCGAGTCTGAACTCGTTGGGAAGCGCCAAGACAGGAGGATTTACCGTCCGACTTGGCCTGGAACAAACAAACACCTTAGTCTTGAGTTCTTGTGCTTGAAAGTACCCTTTATTCATGATTATTCCTAACTTATATACTAATTTTCTGCTGATCGAATGCGATCAGCAGTTTTACTCTGACCAATATTGTTTATTGGCTGATCGAATGCGATCAGCAGTTTTACTCTGACCGATATTGTTTATTTGGTTGGTCAGTTACCGGGCCGTGATGACCCAATTACGCGGCGCTGTCGTCAACACCACCGCTCTGGTAGTTCATGCAATCACTGCGATAGGGGCGCTCCGTAACTCCTTTCCAGCGCACCTCCTGAAGTGCTACTATTCCGAAGCCGCGGGCCCTCACCTCGTCCGAAAGAATACGGGTACTTCCAGGTGCTGTGAGGGATCTGCAGTTCCATGTTCCGAGTTTCCAATCGTAGTCCTTTTTCGGTTGCGTGGGTCTGTATCGTTTGTTCCGATTCGAAATTGCTTGGTTGTCGTTCGTTGCGTTAGTATTGGGGGTGGCTTGCAAGGCCTCTCCCCCAACCCCCTCTCTCGTCGGAGGGCCTACGCTTCCTAGCTGTTTAAAGTCCCGTAGGAAGCCAGGACAGAAAGGACAGCTAGCCGCCCCTAACATGGAGAACAGACGCTAGCTGTCCCCCTCCGCTCAATTTAGCCATATCACCCATCTTCCCAAGGGGTTGGGTTTCCCCGTATACCCAAGCTCAGATATTTGGAGAGACATGTTACCGTTCTATACGCCGGGGACGTATTGAGTCGAAGTAGGGTATGGAGAGCCTTTGTTGACCTTCACGAGGCTTCGGATCCATACCTTACCAGTGTAGTATTGCTACCGCACCAGCTTATAGAACCTACCATTAATAACATAGACGTTGAATTTAGCGCAAGGGTACAGCAGCCTGAGGAAACTTCTCCACTCAACATACCTGTCTCGACGGACGAAACTGGGACTGTACAAAAACTTTATAGTCCCAGTACTCACATACGACTCTGAGACATGGACTTTCTCCAAAACTGACGAAACCCTCTTAGCCGCGTTCGAGAGGAAGATGCTCAGAAGGATTTTTGGCCCGGTATGCATGGAAGGACAATGGAGGAGCCACCGGTGGGCTGGTCGTCTCGACCATGAGAATGGCACTCGACGACCCAGCCCGTAAAGTCCTTTTAGACCGTCCACACGGACAGAGGAGGCGTGGTATGCCCAAACTGAGATGGAGAGATGACGTTGATGCATCCGCCAGAACAGCCGGGATGTTGGATTACCAGACGACGGCGCTAGACCGTGAGCGGTATCGAGGATTGTTGTAGCACGCCAAGACCGCGGAGCGATTGTAGCTCCTGATAAGTAAGTAAGTATAGCACAGTATGGAAGTCATAATTCCAAAGGTGACCTTAGCACCGACTCAGTAGTTCATACGACTACGGACAGTGATTGTGTACGAGGCTTAAAAGCTTTCAAGAACCCTACTCAGAATCATTCTCACCCCTTTCGTCATGTTTGGAACCACTATGAAATGTATGATCATACTTTTTGGCGGCATTAGAGTAAAACGTATTAAATACCACGAGACTTTTAGTCATCATCACCTAAATCCGATTCCGTTTCTACATAATCATTTTATTTCTATAGAATAATGTAATTCTGACGTAACTGATCATACAAAACATGTTAGGGTTGCATTTCTTATCAAAAAATCGCATTTCAAAAAATTTCAAATTAAAATCAAACTGCAACAGTAATTACCCGGTTAACTACATGGTTAAATGTTTTAAATTGTGCAGATGACCTAAAAATCTTCCTCCCTATCCGTAACGCCGCTGACTGTTCCTCGCTCCAACTATTTGTTAATTCTTACTCTACGTGGTGTGCCTCTAATTCCCTGTATAGACAAGTGTAATGTTATGTCTGTTGTTTGTTTTCTCGTTCCTCCCTGCCCTGTCAGTTCAACTACTCCATCAATGGTTGTCCGATTGGTCGTGTCTCTCAAGTTCGTGACCTGGGAGTGACACTTGACGCTAAACTTCTCTTTGACGATCACATTGCGAATTTAGTAAACTCGGCTTGTCGGATCCTTGGTCTTATTGGAAGATTATCTATGAAATTCTCTGACACACGATGTTTTAGAACACTTTATTGTGGACTAGTCCGTCCGATACTTGAGTGCGCTAGTGTTGTGTGGAGCCCTTCTGGCGCTACTCTAACTGCTCGAGTTGAGAAAGTGCAAAAACTCTTCACTCGCACCGCGTTTAGGCGCCTTCATGGTCGCTCTTATGCTCAACTAGGTGCCAAATTCTAGAGATTCCCTCCCTCTAATTGCGATGCGCCGTCCCTTCTATCTGATATTCCATTTTATGTTCCTACACGTTCCCATCGTCCTCGTCCTCCCCTAACGATTCCTGCGCGTCGCACAGCTTTTGGTTCTAATGACCCGTTACTGGCTTGTTTCCGTCACTTCAATGCTTTTTCCGACCATTTTGAATTTGGAATTTCTACGTCTACCTTCCGCTCGAGACTTTCTTCCTCTATTGCTCCTTAACTATCTTTTTCCTTTGACTATGTGCTCTTTTCTTTTCTGTCTCTTTCTCCTCTTTCTGTTTCTGTCGTTGGGACCTGGCTCTTTGTTTTGTACTCAAGTTCCTGCAGTCTATCATAGTTTTTAGGTTTTAAGTTTAAATTAGAATTAGTACATGATTGTATAGCCCTAGTGGCAAACAACGTCGTAAATAAATAATAATAATAATAATAATAAATCGCAAACAATTCTAAACTTTTTTCGTCAACTTTTTACTAATTCTCTGCATTACTTTCCATCTTAAGGGATCTTTCATTCTCAAGTAATATTACATTGCAACTAGAAAGTAACGCTTATTAGTAAACTTCTTCTTCTTTCGTGGCCTGCTCCTAGGGAGCACGTCTAATAGACATGGCCTGGTGTCCAATCCGTTTCCAGAAAACTCGGTCCATGGCTGCACTCCTCCATCCCCGGCTGCATCCGATATCCCTCAGGTTTGACTCCACTTGATCCAGCCAACGAGCTCGCTGTGCTCCCCTACGCCTCATGCCGAACGGGTCGTTGACGAGCACCTTCCTGGCAGGGCATGAGTCCGGCATCCTCATCACGTGACCCAACCAGCGTATCCTTCCGGCTTTGACAACCGTCAGGATGTCTGCATCGTCAAACAGCTCAGCTAGCTCGTGGTTCATTCTCCTCCTCCACTAGCCCTGCTCGCACACACCGCCAAAGATAGTCCGTAGCACCCTCCGCTCGAAAATGGCGAGTGTATTGGCGTCCTCCACCAGCATAGTCCAGGACTCGTGCCCGTAGAGAACAACCGGCCATATCAGGGTGCGATATATGGCGCATTTCGTGCGTTGTTGGAGTCTACTGGATCTCAGGAGTTTGTGGAGCCCGTAGTAGGCACGATTCCCCTGAACAATGCGCCTTCGGATTTCGCTGCTTACGTTGTTGTCCAAATTAGTAAACTATTTGTAAATATACGCATGCTTTTGATACGGAATTTATGATTCTTAACTACTTCGGTACAAGGTTTAGACGCAGTCACGGCTGTTGAGGGTCCCAATGGATGGCGAGCAGGGCAAGGCAAAATTTTCAAACATGCTGTCGCAATCGACGGATTACAAAACGTGGTGGCACTATTTTAACACGTTTTGTTTTCAATTATTCGGCTTTACGGAGAATATCTATGTGATGTGTTCGCGCGCACGCTTTCTTACTCACGTCGTCTGTGGGCGCACACGCGAACACACACTTTAGTGTGCGGAAAAATCGGTTCCGCTATCATGATGGTTCCGGCTGTCTTGATCGTCCAGGCGATCACAAAAATCTGGAGGAGGTTTTCCTTACTGGATTGTTGGAGACATTGAGGCCTTACCTTGGGTAGGGGGACACTCAAAGCTCTTGAATAAATTTGGACACAACAAGTTACATTTTCCGTCTATGTCCAACGACCAACTCTCTCTCGGCCGGGATAGGTGGCTTTATTTATACCAATTTTTCATTGTTTTACAATAGGTTCAATTTCCTTAAAATAGGTTAGTCTGTTGGGGTGTTAACTAGAAAAATATTTGTTTTACTATTTTTGCATGGTTAAATTGCTCAACATCTTTCCTGGTTGACGACAAAAGCATAAGGCTTTTGTCGTAAACAAAAGTGTCAAATTACATCTCGATGTTAAACGGGTTGCGTTTGTTTGTTGGTTCAAATAGGTTTTTCTATCTGTCTGTTTAGTTGCTGAGTATATAAATTTGCTTACAATGTTTCTTCCGCGTGAAGACAAAACTTATGGTTATCGTCGCAAACATATGTGTTATGCTGACTACACGGTTTCGTGTCGAGTTGCATTGGCCGCTCGCTAGTCGGGTGCGCTGGTCAGTGCTTCAACGGGTGTTCGGTCAAAATTGCTAATTATGCAATAGTTGCATGCTTTGATAAATATCGGTTACTGTGCTTCCAACTGGTTTGGGTTATGATTTTACTGTCGGGTTTTAACCTGTTGCCCTAGTTTTGATGTTTACTGTCTCGTGCTATATTTAAAGTTTAGTTCAGCATATGTATAGCATTATGGATGCTACATCTACATACATCACCGGACGTACATCATGGGTGTTGTTCAAGGGGAACTTTCGACTTAAACGAGTGGCCCATATTATTGGACTGGAAGTTTTAATCGTAATAGAACCCGAATGAGCAGCATTCGGCGATGTTTGTAAACGTTACTTCGGACAGTAACCAAAATACTGAAATCCGATGGCGCATTTTTATGAAAAATCGTATACCTCCGCCAAATTATTTTGATCCAGAAGATTCCAGCAACACACGATTCGGTCTGGTAGTTCCCTGCGAGCTCGAATCTATGCTGAATGAAGATCATTTTTCGAGGTATGTGTAACCAGAGCATGTGAAGAAAGATAATGAACCACGGTTTAGCCGAGTTGTTTGGAACATAGGCTAAGCCGAAAAAAAGGTTTTGAAACATTGGATGAATTGGCTATGTTCGTTTCAACAATTCTAAGAAAAAGAAATTTCAATGATTAAAACATGGACAAAAGCATTTAATCGGAACACATTTTGGAAGAAAATTCTGTAAACTCCAGTAGAACTCCACAGTTGTATAAAGTTTCATAGAGAAATAGTACCGGGAACTAAAGTGATACATCCAATCGCCCAATTCACTGCCCAATAAAAGGCGCCATTATACAAAATGGTCTACACTGCTAAGGCTTCCGACCAAACCATCGATTGATCGGTTCCGGTGGGTGTTTTGAACCAAGCACGTTTATTTATGAGTTTTCATTCCCACCGGACTAATCAACCAACGACGCTTTCTACTGCAACTTCTAACGCAATGTTGCGATAGACACAGCCTGTTCCTAGTGTACACGGCAAAACCCGCTGGTATAGATTACATGATACTGTTTACCTTAGGGAAAAGAAATCTTACAAGGTTTACAGTTTGTCATAACTTAATTCAATTAAAGTAAATGCATAGAAACTGTCACGTATACGAAAAATAAAACACACGCTCACAAACTGGTATGGTATGGTAGGTAGGTAAATTGGTCCGGCCGAGTATGTGTGTCACGTATGCTAGAGAAAGCTGCAATGCTAAACGAACTATTTTTCTTCTTGTCAGTGACGGTTCACCCTGAAGGCTCGACAATGGATGGATGGTGGTTTTTGTTTTATTTTTGAAACTAACGAAGCCTGCCTATGGCTAGAATGGGCTCACCGTTTGCACTTGATGTACCGAGCACTTCGGTACATTTTTGCAGCTAATTCAATAGAGAAAATCGAATTTCCTGTTTCACTTACCGTCCGTTCGGCGTTTATCATAGTATGCCCTTGGTAGGTTAGTGCACAGAGAAAATGAATGACAAAGGAAGGGAAAAATGAAAAGATAGTATGTACACACGATGCAGCAAGAGATGCTTTGCTTTTGGTCGGCTCATCAGTTCAATTGATGTTTACCCTAACTGGTTGCCCTAGTTTTTTTACTCCTCCACAGCAAAGGATAAAAGAAGAAAGAAATTATTTTTATACAATCACAAAACAACACAAGTACGAACTGTTTAGAAGCTATGGTTTGGTAAACTGATTTTTGTTAGCGCAAAAACAAAGGGTTTTCCTCAATGAAGCAACTTTTCGTAACGCTTTTAATGGGTTTGTAATAGTGAACTCGTTAGTCCTTGTTTTACTGTTCAAAACAGCGTTACAACATAAAAACTTTGCCATACGTTTCGTGGAATTTTCCTCGTGGTTAAACGTTTTCATTACATTCTGTACATTTACTTAAATGTTATGTAAAAATTGAATTCATCATGTGATATAACAAAATTGTACAAGCATTTTAATCAAAACATTCCTTCTGGTTGATACTGTAAAGATAAAATGCCTTACATTTACCCATTTTTTTGTGCTAGACCCCGTTGTAACAAAAAAAAAAGCAATTGAAACCGGTTGCAATAAACAGTATGCAGGATACGAGCATATATTAGAAACGTTTGCTTAGAGCGTGCCAGGCGCACAGGAACTTGCACAGACTACCGCCAGGCTGTGCTAGAAACTGACCGAAAGAGTAACAGCATACTACGAATAGTTCCATCTTTCTCTTGTGGATGTGTATGTCCTTCGTGTATGTTCTGAGTGTTGTACGGTACACACATGTGTCCGAGAAAGAAACTTCCACCAGACAGGAGACAACCTAGTCCGGAACGAGTTCTGAAAGCTCACTCGTTTGTTGATCGGCCGAAGGTACAACCGGGCAATGGAACAAGTATGAAGGAGGAAGCCACATGATTGCTGCAAGCAACCATGGAAAGCATTGAAGCGCTTCGGAACGGCTTCATGGTGCTGATGGGGAAGCAGAGTCGCATGCATGCGCTTTTGAGGTGATGCAATTCTCAAGGGTTTCACTAGCTGGCTGTGTAAGCACAGTCGTGAGAAAGAGCACACGCGTTCATAGCACATTTTTTGTAACATCCTAGCTCTTTAGTAGTTACAAACTGGAATGAAGAGGAACTGGAAAAAAATCTATTCGCCATGAGAATTTATTTTCAGTAAATTGTTATCAGATATAGAAAAATGGTTAAGTGTTTCAGGAAATAAAAACACAATAAGCTATATCTCTATCCGTAAAGCGTTCGGGCTTCTATTGGAAAATGTAACAAATAATAAAGAATCATTTAAATTAAACTCGTTTGAAATCAATCAGTACATTAACATCATTACCCTTGATATGTAACGTTTTCTTTTCTTTATCAAATACAACTCACATCGTACTAGGTTCTCATAACAAACCGTGCAAGCTCCAAGCACCCAAAATAACTCCCTTCTCCACTGGTCTATTTGCTAGACAACTTTACCGTTCGCTTGTCTCGGTTCGATCGAATGCTCTACACATCGCACCCGCAAACGACTGGTCTTCAAGCGTGAGTTTGTGTGTGTGTGTGTGTCCCGTTGTCAAACTTATCTACGAGCTCTACACGTTTATCTTCGTAAAAACGGAAAGCGTGTCTGTCGCCGAAGCCATCCGTTGACGTTGTCGCTCTGCTCTGCACTGCATGCCCGGTCGTCCAAGACAGTAGAGGCTTTTGTCACACCCATGGTCCGTGTGCGAGCGAATGCGATGGAACGAGCGTGTGTCGTCCCAATAGCCCTGACAATGCTGGATGGTTTGACTCACCTGTACCGATAAAGTTAGCTTCAGGTGGTCAACTAGAAAACATTCGTGTAGTGTTGTCCGTCGCGATAGGTTCCCGGCGGTCGGAAGCGTGTTTCGGTCAGTGTGGAGCCATCTGCAAGGATCATATTGGTGCAAACACTACGCCAAAAACGGGCTGTCCTGTGGATTGTTCAGACGCGCTGGAAGCAGACCAAGCAGTGATCGAGATAAGAGGGCTGAAGCTAAACAAGATAAAATAGCAAAATTGTTACAGTTTAAATAAAGGTGTGTGTGCTGCAGAATGAAACAGTGTGTTGAGCAATGCGAAACGATGTGTAAAGCGTAGTTTTCGTTATCGCTATCTTCGTGTTAGAAGCAATAGTTCCTGCTGGTGCGATCGTTTTAGTTGGCTGGCTATATTGCTCTTCAACATCTTCTTATTTTGCTTATAGTATAATCATTTTTTAGACACTACCATTAGGTGCAAACTGTACTGCGTAGCTAAAAGTGAATCAGAAAGTACAACAAAACTATTTTTGATGCAAATTTTATCTTACAAGAGGACGATTGAATGATTAAGAATTAATCTCTTAGTTTTTACAGAGATTTCTGGACTATTTAACGCAACAAAAAAAAAGAAGATCAATGATCGTCGGTACTTTGAGTAATGGTTGTTGCGTTACTGTGTGTTTTACGGCAAAATTGTGTTTGTGTTTTTTTGCCCCAAATTTCATAAAGTAGCTCTGTTTACTCGTGCGCCGCTCAATAATTTAACCTTTCCCTAGCCAGATTAACCCATTACCTAATTGGCCATCAACCGTCACGACATTCCGTTTCGATGTAGCACTTCGCTATTTCTCTGCTCGCTTTACCATCCGCTCGCAAATGAAGATCGGGTTTGATCATGCAAATAGAAAAACAAACACATCCAGCATCGCATACGGCGCTGCCAGTGTAGTGAGCACAAGTGAACACGTGAGCAATTGAAGCTGCATAAGAGTGAGGAACGTTGTGCGTGTGTGTGTGAATGATGCGTTCGTACCGCGAACGCAATCGACTCATCTCCGACCGACGACAAATTGCAGTGCTGGTGCAGCATGCGGCATGCATCGTACCGACCACAGCCGCTTCCAACCGTCTGCCGTCATGTGGTTGCCTAGTGGCAGATAATTGTTTTCATTTTGTATTGATTTTACCTTGACACGATCTTTGTGGCTCGCTGGTTCGTTTGGTGATCTGATGATGCACCCGGGAGGAAGATCGCGTTGTACTTAATTGTGGTTAATAGATAAATTTTATTCTGTGATGGAATTTATCGTAAAGATTTAGTTAAAGAAAAATTACAAAAAAATATATATTTTTTTATGTACCAATAGAAAAGAGGTATCAGTAAAATATATGTGATTTGTTCATCTGCTACTTTCTTTACAATTTACGTTATTGTCGTTTGAGATGCATAATGAAAGAATAAAACAGATATGTAAAACATCTTATGGGTTAACGTAAATATTTTTATGCCAAAGTAAATAAGATTTTTTTCATTTATATTTCATAAAAAAACTGTTGGGAAGCATAGGCTGCAATCTCGTTTGTTTTCCAATTAAATTAAAAAGAAGGAGCATTATAATAAACACCACAACCAAGATTTTCTTATAAATATTTTCTTTAACACATGTAACTGAATGTTTGAATTCAAAATCGTATCCTGGTTTAACTTTAATCGAAAATTGCTCCGTGTGATTTCAATTTCTTTTGATCGATTGCCTGTTGCGCATGCTCGGCAAGGGGAAATCATTGCTAACACGATAAGGGTGTGTGCAGTAGCATCACAAAGGGCTGTTAGCCATGGTGCTGTTGTGGGCCTGAGTGTGTGTGTGAGCTTCGGTTGCAGCAAAATTTAAGCACTGTCCAAAAAAAAAAGGAAAAATTATCGCTCCGATTAGGCAACGCTTGCTTATATCGAAGGGCGAATATTGAGAACTGAAGCATGCGCACACTTAAATTGCCCTCTCATCGGTGTGTCGGTTTGCGTGATTGGCAAGATGTAGACGCGTTTACACAACGCCGATTCCGTTAAATTTCGTGTAAATGATTGGTTTGAGGATTTGATCCGAGTTCTAATATGGTTTGTTATTACAAATCGAGAAACCATTCCACTGATAACACTTTTCTTAAGCAACATATTTTCCTTAAGGAAAACAATACTCAACAAAAACTGATGGGAAAACCGTTTGCAACAGAATATAAATTTTCGCCCGTTTCATCGACTAACCAACATCACCGCAAAAACTACCCCTCCCAAACAATGACTTCTGCACGCACACCGATGTAACGCTTTTCTCCATCTCTCGCGTTACATTCCAGGCACGATGGATCCCAGTATTCTAGCAACCATGGACCGTGACGCACTGAAAAAGCAGATCGAAAACATGAAGTACCAGGCCTCTATGGAACGGTGGCCATTGTCGAAGAGTATCGCAGCGTAAGTACCTAACACCCCTTTACAGCCCAAATTTTTACTTTTCTGCCGCTAAGTGACTTTTCTTTAGTGGCTTTGGTGACATTAGTGAGTTGTTTTGAGTTACTTTCGTTGCAAACTTCTGTTCAAAATGAAGATGAATGCGTTCGTGTACTAACCATTCCGAGCATAATTTCGATCACTAAACATTTCCATTCGTTAAAAAGAGAAAACATACACTAAAATTGTTAGGAAAAAGCAGTCTGCATTTAGAATTTACTAACAGTGGGATGCTATCAAAGCGAAAAAAGTGAGTTTCGTACAGACGGTGAGAAAGGGACGCTTCAGTTCAGTCGATAATTTCGGGGTGTGTATTTGTAATAATGAGTCAGCCGTGGGGTGGTTGACGATGGCTTCAGTTGCCAAAAGTGACAAGTGACTGCAAGTGATTTGCGGCTGATGCAAACCGAAACCAATAAAGGTGTGCAAACCCATGTGAGTGCATGTGTACGTGTGCCAGCAAAAGCAATAGCATTAGGCCTGACTGCCTGCCTGCCAGCCATAGAACTACAAATGAGGGAAACCTTTTATGTGCTGAAATTAGTCTCTTCTTGCGGCCAGGGACGCGTGCGATAGAAGGAAAAGTGTAAGGCATAAAGGATAAAAGTTGACGAAAATGTCTGTACACGGCAAAACCCCGAACGCCAACGGAAAACGGATGTGGGAAAAAATCGATAAAGTAACCACCCGCACATGCTCCTCATACCCTAATCTTCCCCCGTAGACACTGGGTACGGTACTCGTCGTTGCGTTGATAGTATTGGTGCTGCTAGGAGAATAGAAGTATTAGAGACAGTAATCGCAGGAAGCGTGTGAAGTTGGAGTTTTCCAGATCTTCATCCTGTTCTTCCGCCTGTACGCTTCGTACAACGCCAGTGAGTTTCGTACTACCCTCAAGTGGTACAAAAATTATAGCGGCCTTTGGAACAATGCGCCAGAGGGGAAAGGCCCATTCATCTGGGACGTGTTGTGTGATTGTGTGTGTGTGTGTGTGTTAGTGTGCCACAGGGTGGTTACGGATATCCCACCATTAGCAGGTTACTTTGCTGGAAGGTGGGCCAGCTTCTAACCAGCCCAGCCAGCCCGTGTGTTCTTATCTTCAACAATGAACACATTTTCTCTCGCTCTCACGCGCTCAACCATCTGCGTAGCGATGGTAGTTGTGCCAGCGCTGCCCACGCTGTAGTGACACGTACTTTGCTATGTGAGTGTGTGTGTGTGTGTGTGTCGCTGAGACGGTATGCGTGTGGAAAAACAGTGCCAAGGTAGACGACGACTGTGAACGTTCCCACCGGTTCGTGCGGTTTTTGGAGCTGCCGTGCGGTGGAGACGCATTATCACCTTTCGGCGCGTTATTGCTAGACGTAAGGGCGAATGGGACGGAAGCAAGCCGCGATAGCACCGATAAAAATCGGCTTGCAGTGTACCTTGTTTTTCTTACAGTGCTTGTTTGCGGTGTGTTTTTTTTTTCTCACCGTAATGTTATCGTTACCACAGCATTCGATTTGCCCCGGAATAGTTTTATTTTATCGTTGCGAATCGCTTTCCGGAGGTGGCTTGCTAATAGATGAGAGCACTTTAATTGTTAAGCAAAAATTGATGGGTGAGATGTGTTTGAGAACAATTGTGAGCTACTGTTGTGCTCATTGCAGGAGACACAAAGGTGCGATTGAGAGTATCGAGAGTATTTGTATAACATTTTTGAAATAACCTTACATTTATACGTTATTGTAATGTAGTTTTGTAAAGGTCATCTAATGATTTAATTGATTTCAAAATTCTAATTTATGATACGATTCAATGTTATGATACAATATCTGGATGTATGTTAAAATGGACGAACAATTGTTGAATAGATGCCTTACAATATGTACGATACATTCTTCTTCTTTGGTACTTCAACTTCGGAAGGTGTTGGCATGCTAGTTCTAGCTTTCTATTACGTAGCTTTAACCGTAGCTCGATAGTCAATCTTTCGTGTGGGGAGCTGGTCCGAATGGGATTCAAAACCTACCATTTAGCGATTACTTGACCTATTTGTACTCGTACCTGGGTAGTCAGTTCTGTGTCGACGGTTGATACAAGATTCGATACCCGGTTTTGCCGTACTAAACAGTACTAACTGCACTGAAACTTAGTTAAAAGGATAACCTATATCATGCACATTAATTGGATATTCCCAAAAGCAACACATAATAATTCTACTTAGGCTTAGATAATAAATTATTCTAACCGCCAAACATTTACCGTTGACCTATCGCCTAATTGTCTTTTTGCTATAGCAATATCAATTCCATTCCATGTTGAGATGGACAATGGCACCAAAATCTTCACCTAGGCAACATATCTCAACGTTATGTAGAAAAAACGAATTACTTCTTCTTTCTTGGCCTAACGACCTCTTAGGTCATGCCTGCCATTTATGGCTTACCAGACTTATTGTTACTGCATAGTTGTATAGTCAGTCCTCACTATGGGGGAACGGCCCAGATGAGACTTGAACCCCGGTTCTGCCGTGTGAAAACCGGTCGCATCTACCACCGGGCCGCCCTACTAGTGCCTAAAAAGTGCCCTACTAGTGCCTTTATACCTAAAAACGATTTACTAGTCTCTTATTTTCTTATTCTTATGCACACACCTGCGTATATTACATGAGCTACAATATTGATAGAAAGAACAACACAAAAGAAAAGTGTTGTTATGTGCTGAAATGTCATACACTTCCACATTTTCTGGCGCACATCAGTACAGCTAGCTACAAAAGCTCCACTTTTACGGCGAGCTCATTAGTAACGTACTGTGAACAGCACCACTTACCATGTTCTAATGATGTTCGTATGCTCAATTTCTCACGACTGCCACTCTCGTCGGTTTCTTGGCATGAGTGTTTCTTCTTCGCCCATGTCGTCTACCATTATCGCTTGCAGACCACTGGGACTAGGATGACAAGTAAAATCACCAGCAGAACCATGTTTCCCTATTCCGCTTGCGGCAAGAAATAAATGACGGCCAAGTTCATGGATGAAAATCCACACGCAGACCATGCATAAGAGAGACGATTCATTAGGCTAACAAAGTTTTCCCACTGCTCACTTAAGCAGTATGGCAGGGATAAAATACGTTTAGGGCAACCAGAAAAAAAAATATCACTAACAAGCAGCAGGACATTCTATGCAAGATTGTAGTCCTCAATCTATAGCAAGAGAGTATCAAATATAATCTCTACTAAAGGAATTTAATGCCAGCAACTTTCATGACGAAACTGTAACGCATCGATATCGAATATCATTGTGAATTCTTCATATTTTTCTCGTTTCAACATCGTATCCAACTTCAATTTGCAACCAGGATTATCTGTACACTAGTTTGCATATTGAAATTACCAGAAAGGTGTGGGACGAATATCTAGCAGTAACCTTTTGAAGTTGGATTTGAAGAGATCACTGTACAAAACAAAAACGGTGTGATTGAAGAGCAAAATGAATAAAAAACTGGAAATGGTTTCTATGGGTGTATTACAGTTTAATTAGGAGACATCAAGACCGAAGCGAAGGACCCGCATACAATATAATTAGTTTTGTGGTCTATTTTTCAGGCCATGGATCGTTTAATTAAATAAATCTTTTTGGTACACAACAATTTTGTAGAAAAATGCATCAATTACACATGAAATAAATTTAACTCATAATGTTGACTGAAATCATGAAACCATTTCATAAGTAATAGAACTAAATGTACGTCTAGTGATTGTGAATAGAAGTTGAATGAGTTTTATCATAATAAGATGCACTCTAATTAACCTTAGTTTAAGACATTCTAAAATCAAACTAATAACTAACACAATAACATACTAATGTTTGATACTAACATTTCTAACACCTGCATGCAACGTTACTAATCCTTAACCTTTAAGCAAGCCATAAGACGGCAACTAAATCGACCGAGAAAAAAAAATTGATCCTTCCCGGATCGGCCTTTGGCCATTACTAAACCTATCTAAAAACACTAAGCCCACTTAACACCTTCCACACTAACTTTCTAACCAAAACCGAAAAGGATAAAAGTGTCCGAAGACACTGTCCCTACCGAAGTGTCCTGCGGCGTTCCAGGAGAAAATTGGCAATCTCTAGCATAAACAAATCCCCGGCACCGGTGACCTTAGCCCGGCTGTAAACGGGTCACGGGGTGTGCGTGATTGAAATTTTAATGAAAAGTAATCACACCCGCGGTACTCAGTGGAATAAACACCAAGTAAATGAAAGCCACTGATGTTAAAAGCAATCCAAATGGGCCAGAGACAGAGGGGAGACGGACAACTCCTGTGCCAGGTAGGTAGGTATGCCCGGGCAACAGGCAAAATGAAAAAAAGAAATCACACTGTAGTGAAGAAGGATCCGAAGACTCTGAGGGTGGTGATTGGAAAATGGATTACATTCTTGTCGGCACGTGACGTACTTTCCTACGTTATGTTTGTACTGAAAGCATTCTATCTGCTGCGCGTCAGAGCATAGTAGCTGTGTTTCTTAAACACAGTTTTCAGGTCTAGTATTTAGATGAAAAGTAAAACTACATAGCCGGTGAAGAAAAGAATGGAAAAGAAAATAGTCCAAGCACATAAATATCTGTCACCTGCTAGCAGAATGGTTATGGTGGATACCTAGTAGCTACTAATTGGATTTCAATTAAAAAGCTTTCTCGTATGCCAGCCTCCCGTAGGGCATAACAGGATTAACGAGGACTATCGATTGCGCTCTTTTAATAGCCGTATGGAAACGGTCTCCACATCACACTGATTATTTATTGGTAAATTGAAATTGTGTCCTATTGATCATTAGTTCGATATCATGCGGTTATTTATGCTATATTTAGAGTTCCTGAATGCAATGATCTTAGCATTTTGAAACTATTATTAATGGAATGGCAGTTTTCCGCAATACTTACATACTAATTTGCGCCAAGTCAAATGACATGTAACGGATGAGACATGAATAGCTTATCATGGTCAATTTGCTGTACAAAAAATGTTTGTGACAAACGACAGATCAGCGAACAGAGAATCAACAACAATCGAACCAACTGCTCAAGACGTTGATCGATCTACGTTGACATCTGCGCTCTGTACGTTCTACTACCACAAACGAGAGCAGGATTGATTGGAAGATTGTTTGAGAAAAATAAATAAGTGAAGTACCATTAACAAGCATCATTACATACACTTGATTAGTTCACAGAACCATAGAAATGCCAACGAATGGAAAGCTACGCCTGTGTTGCGTACAGATCTCAATACCGTCTAGCATGTAGATTCACCGCTGTTGTGCATAGGAAAAAGTTCGTGCCAATGGGTAGGGAAGAAATTTAATTACAATTTTCCCGGAATGAGCCGGATGTGGGTAGATAAAGCAAATAAGCTTCCGTTCGGTGTTGTGCTGGCAACGATAGCAACCAAGAAGACACCGAACAGATGTGGAGTGAGAGTACATCATTAATGGGGGAAAAGCATATAAATCATGTTAGTTGACAGTGACTAGATGTTTGATGTGTCGTGCTCATATTATCATCGATCTTTCTCACTGGTTTCTTGTTTGCATGATATAATATATTGATTATTGGCACGCTGGTAACGAAACAATTCTAACATTTAAATCAATTTGTACCCAACAAGGTTCTGAACAATAATGAGATGATTTCGATACATACCTCAGCATACTTGATTTAAACAAAAAAAAGTGTTTGTTTTACGAGATTCAAATTCCTGGATTTTATTTTGGTTTTGTTTCCTGTGAATCCAACTGTTTACGCTCCACGTGTATTCGAGTTCGCGTAAATCAAATTAGTGCTCTAACTTCTGTATCTGAATGCTGCCAATTTGGAAACATTGTTTGTTTTTCATCGAAAGCAAATTGAAAACAGCACCACAAAAGAAAGGATATGAAACTTCCGAGCATTATTCATGGAACTTTCATCGAAAGTTGGTATTGAAAAAATTATTGTTGCTTCCTGGAAGCAAAATTTAACGATCCTATAATGAAGCTTGATCAATGCGCAGCGAGATGTTTTAATTTTGTTCAACGAGAACACTTTGTACCGTTTATTGTAGAATAGTATATCTTCAATAGAAAAGCAAATAACCATGACCACTGCACAATCTGGAAAGAAGATATAAACCAATCACAACGAAATCATTCGTGTTATGTCGGTATGGACTCCCGATCAATCGAGTGTACGAAAGAAGTGATTTTTCATGCGACGACTCATTTTACTCGGTCGCTACACTCTCCCTCACGTGTTCGTTCCCAAGCGCTTTCTTCACGCCTAGCTCGAACTGTTGTCTGGTGCAAAAGCAGATACTGGATGGAAACCGTTTTTTTTTTGTCGACTCCTGATATTCCGCTCGATATTCCATCAGTCCATGGGCGGAAATTGAGGAAAACCGCGACCAGAAGGCAGCAGGGCGGAAAGAAAACACTGGCTGTGGAAATACATTTATGTTCCATACGGCCATTGGATCAATCCATCCTTCTTGATCCTTCACGCTGGTTTTGCAGCACGCTGTAAAGCCGTGGAGACACAGTTTCGAATAAAATCTTCGTCGTTGCGAACGAATGAATCATCATTTCCATCACACTCGCCGCAGGGTTTCTTAAGTGTTTCACATGTACCGTGTATGATGGTGGCCTGTGGTTTATTATTTTTCCTTCCCTAAACCCTACTCAAGCCTCTGTCATTCGCTCGAACGATTTCGCATCGAACCGGCATTTGGTGAATATGGCAAAGATGATGAACTTCCGAAGCAAGATGGTATTTTTCTTGCATTACTGCTGCTATTGCGTGAACAATTTGATATGAGAAAGGAGACGGTTGGCTATAAAATGGTGTTATGGAATAACTGAAACCCAACGAATGGGCATTGACAGCCGGTTACTCATTTGAGTTCAGTTAATTTATTTGGTTTCTGTAGGGATGTGTAGATCTATTCATAGGGGAATGGCATTTCTTATTATATTGAGAAATCATATTGAAATTCGTTTCTTTATCTATTCATTTGACTAGTAAAGGGAATTCTTAAAAGAATCTTAAATACTCCATTAATTTTGTAGTAGATTGGTAATAAATCCACAAAAAAAAATCAATATAAGATTTCTTATTGAAAAACTAGCTGATGAACATTACTTTTTCATATGTTTACGTTAGTTTCACTGAAACTGTCATTTTCGACATGTGGACTATTCTTTCCACTTTTCAAGCTTGAATTATACGGACAGGTTGTCAAGCTGCAGACTGACTGGTATGACAAAAACCATTAGACGAAGCTATGTACCTTCTTTGTGATCTTCCACGAGCAGAAGCATCCATTGGCAAAAGGTACCTTTTAACCTTTCCTATATTAAAAATACATCAAAATGCTACAGCACAACCAGAAACCATCGCTTCCAATGTTCAATATTTAATAAGCCCGAGGCGGTGATTGGAGTAAACATCATCCAAGTAAAGCTTTTACTTGCGAAAATGGAAGCAAAACGATACTGAAATGTTTTTCTTGACGAGCTTCGCATTCTGCTTTGTTTTTGTTTGACAGACTTTGTCTAACCTCTTCATCTACGTGCAGCAATTCTGTTATTTGTGAATTTCGAAATATGAGAAAGTAATGTTGGAAGTTGCAAGAAACATTACTTTCGAAATAGTTGGTACGGTTTTTTTTTTTGCAACCAATCGGACAGAGACAACCGACGCAGCGTAACAACCGTAAAAAGGTTCGCTGCTAACAACCGATACGCTTGGGTTGGATGTAAGTAACCAGTGAAAGCTTTAGGCAGTCATGGAAACACGTTTTCATTTTCAGGACCGCTTGAAGGGAGTTTTTTTTTAATTTCCTTTTGTACCCGTCCACGGTACGATCAAAGAAAATCATATTGTAATGCGGCAAACGTTCTCGACCCTTTCGTAGAAAATTCCGAAATGTGAAGTGTTGTTAGTGCTTTATGCCTAAACCCATATAGCTTTGCGAGCGGAGCGGATTTTTTATTTTACCTGAGACATGTATTAAAAATAACAGCAGCTGTTGTGAAGTATTAGCAAAATGATTATACGCTTAGAGAAAACTCAGCAGAAAAATGTAAAACATTATAATAAAGACTGGTTTTCAAAATAATAAAATGGAATCATCTCTCTATAGCATCTCTCTTTTAGTAATTTTTCATCATCTATAAACGTTTCGTGATGAATGCATTTAAATTTTTCTTTGCTTTAATTTTCTTTCATTTCTATATTGGTTCTAGCTTAACACTACCGTCATGCTAACATGTTTTCCTATTAACCAACATCCATTTATTCCATTTTTTGCAGCATGCGAGAATACGTGGAGGAGAACGAAAAGAACGATCCACTCATTCACGCTCCGGACAAGAAGAATAATCCTTGGGCAGAGAAGGGCAAATGTGTCATCATGTAAATAGCGTCCTATCTTCTACCGATACTACTTCTACTACTACTACTACTACTACTACTACTACTAGTACTACTACCACTACCACCACCATTACTACTACTACTTCTACACCCAAATCCAACCTCTATTTTCTACAACTTTCTACCATTACAACAAATGTATCATAAGAGAGACAACAGAGCCTCTGCTTCGCACCGAATCTATCCAACCAGTGCCACTTAATACCACTTTACGGTGTGACCAATTCTAAAACCGAAAAACATTCAATCGGCAATCGAGACTATCGAAACCACAATCTCAGCACGTTGTTGCCGATAACTTTCTACAGTAAACTTCTGTTTTCTTCACTCTTTCTGCTCGTTCGGCTGCTGTAATGGCAGTATTCAGTCACATCGTTATCGAAATCGAATTTTTGCCTAATCTAAAACCGGAACCAATTTAACCAATTGCGAAAATCAATCAAAATAAGCTTTTTAAGCGCTTGATATTATGGTGTTTACTTAGAAATGTGTTCCTTCAAGTTATGATATTTCTGCTCATTTATTGTTTTCTCTCTGTCCCTACTTTCTAAGCAAAATATATTATTTTTGTTCTTACCAATACAGTGCGTTTGATCATAGTTTTATAATAGCTTTTAACAGACATTACAAGCAAAACAAAAACTTGCGCAGCGAGCACTGAAAGAGTGGAAAACAGAAGAATGAAAGAGGCGAAAAACAGATAGTGGCATCAATGGTCGCAGCAGGGCTTACGTACCATCTTGCTTTAAATCTCATTGCGATCTGTCCATTAGCTTTAAGTTTCAAGCGGATCGGTGTATTCAGTTTGTTTTGTTTGTTCTGTCCGTAAAAAAATCAATATGTTAGTGCAGTAGCGGCATAAAAAGAGCGAATGTTTGTAATCTCTCCGGTGTATCGAAAACAAAACAAAAAAAAACTACCAAACTGCCGGAACCAACACGTCAAGCAGCGAAACTGTGCAAAATGTGCAAAATGTGCAAAATTTAAATGAAGAATTAAAGAGAACGATTAGCATGTGGAGCTAATTGCAAAAAAAAACTATCTTACAACGACCACGCTATGTCTATCATTGTGCATACTTTCGCCTGGATGTTGTTTTGTGTTTTCCATTTTGTTTTCTCGTACCATCATCGGCACATGCATTGAATATGTGAAAACTACTTGCACAATGCTGGCTAAAAATACTGTACATGTACATACAACTGAGGATGCTGACGGTAAACGTAGCATGGGAAACAATGTTGTGAGTTTATCGTAAACAACAAACACGTCTCTAGCTGTACTTCACGGGCAGATCCTGTATGATGAAATGGCAGGACACTTGACGGCGGATCGGGTTGTGTGTTATTATTTTTATTTTACGTTTGCTGGAATAAATCAAACACATGCATGTTCAATAGTGTCGTTGTGTGCCGTCCTTTCCATGTTCCGGTTATATTGTCTTATTTTTCGTTGTGTTTTGTCTTCGATGTTTTGTTGTTTCGTTGTTGTGCTGTTATATCTGTTTAATTTACAAGTTTGTTTATCGGGCATCGTGATTGTCTTGTGCTGTTCAGCTAAAAAGTTTTATGATTTTGTATACTCCACAAAATATACCTTCATACTTTTATCACACTTTCTAAATACAATGGTAGTCATCAGTAACGAAAAAGAATATTCAATTATGTTTTAGTTTTTTTTTTCAAACATTTCTTTTACTTTCATAAAGAACAGGTTCAAAAAAGCATTATTAATGTTTGCATACACTCAAATTGAGACCTTAAATCAGAATTTGTACATATACTCAACAGTTGCCTCGTAGTTAGATAACTTCTCTCTATATCTCTGTTAAACCGTTCCGCAAAGTGTGGTAGTAATGACTAATTGTGGAAACAAAACAACTACTCGCATCTACTTTTTCCTCGATGTGTTCGCCGGTACAATCTCACTAAGGCAAGCCAATGTGCGTCTTTTTGGCTATCTCTTTCTCTTTACCTCCTTTCAACAGATAAAATGACACGCTCGATGATCACTTGTCGTAAGCAATGCCGCGTCTCGACGTGCCACACAAAAGAACGCAACCGGAGCACCGAGAGCGAACGAGCATGGCCATTGGTTGAAACTCACGGTGCACGCAGAGTTTCCGGGATTATGTTTGTAGACTTAACATTTAATGACCAATGCGAAGTTTTGGTTGGTTGAGGAACGAGTCAGCTAAGCGCAGAAATGCAAAACAGGAAGCGAGTGTCATCCTATAAAAACCATGTCATACCTGCAGATACAAGATTCCAGAAGCCGAAGCGACAAAACCAATGATGATTCTACACACACACACAATCCAGCGCACAAGGATGGGATGGGATTCAGAATTTCAGAAGGGAATGTATGAAGCGGAATGCATTTAGCAAGAGTCTAGTCATAGTTTTCTGTTTGTTTGTTTGTATGATTTGAGTGGACGATCAGCGATCGCAGCTTACGGCTAGGGAAAAGTTAACAGGCATGATATTTGTTTTTGTGTGAAAGTTGTAGGTATCATAGCTAAAGACAGGTGCAACAAAAAAAAATCAGGAACTAGGCCCTCTCCGTTTCTTTACCAATATTCCCTAATGAGCACCCCATTGGGAGCTCGTGTGTTCAATAGTAGTATTGCGCATCGACCGTAGTAGCTATCTAGTCCTGGGGACAGTTTTGTTTTGCAAACTGGATTAAAAACTGGAGATACGATCCAGCACTCACTCTTAGGTTCGATCGTACCTATTGTATGATGCAATGAACTCACCAAAAACCGGCGTGCTCATCGTTGCGATTTACTTTCCTTCCATCTGTAATTAGTAACATGCCCGGTTGCATTTGAACCTGAGGGCAAACTCAACTTCATACAACTGATCACGTTCAGCCGTCTCGTCCGTTTCTACTACACAGCACGAATGAAGATGTTTCAGCATTACCATTATGCACGCTTAACCATGAAAGCATATGTGCGATTCGATCGAATGATGAGTCCGTGTACTTCACTAGTTCTGCGTGCGTATGTGTGTTGGTGTGTATAGAGAATCCGAAATCAAAGGATCGTGGATGGTGAGCGTGTGGATTTCTTTCATTTTTACAAATTGCCTGTTGCAGTACCATAAACTAGTATACATTTAAAATAAAAATCATTATCATTATAAATCACAAAAATTAAACTATTGATGAGGTAAAATTCACATTTCTTATAAATAAAATAAACGAAACTTAATAGTCAAACTGGATGTTTAGAATTGATACGTCTAATTTGCGGGAGGTAAAATTAACTCGAATGATTAGCCTTTGGTACAAATATAAAAGGATTATGTATGGGCTAATGAGAGCCAAATGAACGAGACACATCGTTAAATGACCACAACAACAACATGTTAAAGAATATGTGTTTTGTGATATTGGTAAGAAAAAGTACTTCGAACATTTACAAGTTCAGTTCTCACATACGTCTCTGAGACATGAACTCTGTCCAAAACTGACGAAACCCTCTTATCCGCGTTCGAGAGGATGATGCCCAGAAGGATTTTTGACCCCATATATTTCGAAAGACACAATGACGATCTCAACGAGCTGTACGATGAGCTGACCATCGTGCATTGAATAAGACACTCCAGGCTCGTTTAGGTTGGCCAACGTAACGTCCTTTTAGGTCGTCCACATGCACTGAGTAGGCTTGAGTAGGCGCAAACTGAGATGCCAGAACGACTGGGATATTTAATTGGAAGACGGTGCTAGTTCGTATCGTGGTATCGAGGATTTTTTGCGCCTTTTAAGTGAGTAAATAATCTCAGGTCTCGGTAAAATTGACAAGAGCTAAAACAGCAGCATATCTGCTATTGGACGCAACTATCGCATACAAGTTGTGTGCAAGACATAAAGTTTGTTCGGAAAAATAATCGATGAAATGTTCACCTAGTCGATTTCGAAAGGTAACGGCCATCCAACGTTAGACGACCACTCCGTTGAGATAAACATGAACGATAAGGATAACGATGGGGAAGCGTGAGATGACAACATGCTCCGGAGATTAGACGTTAATGAATACTCGCGGCGTCAGCATTTCTTCGGATGACGAGCGACTCATCAAACTAATTAAGAATAAAGTATGAAGCAGTTCAAATAAAAAAAAATTCGACAGAACGATCCTATCTGCTGCTCTGTGCTACACATTTTCTTGTTTTTATTTGGAAAAAGAATCCACCGAATGGTGTTCTTAAAACTTAAAATAATAAAATTCATATTTCTTTACACGAAAACAAACTCCATTGTATTTGACTACACCGTTGAGTAAATGATAACAAATTGAATTAACAAGCTATAAGTGTTAATTTTGTTTAAAATTTAAATTTTCATGACATGTCGTTACTTCCACGATCTGAGCCTTTTTGTTCATCGAGAAAATGGGTTGTTGTCCGAACTAAAATAGCTTTCACAATCTTGTCTAAGCTTTGCGTTTCATAATCGTCGAAAGCAACTGAAAAAGTGTAAATGTGTTTATTCAAATTTTAAATGAAAATGTTTTGATGCGGAATTGAGTAACTTTTTATAAAAGTGTACTGCTAAATACTTAAAACAGAATCATAGCGTCGAACACTCTTTATTGTAAGATGTCCTGAAATACTGCTAAAGTTCACAGACACTAGGTTATCCAAATAAATTATTGAATCAACGGTGCATTATTGGTGAAGCATATAGCCGGTTTAGTAAAATTGAATGCCAGTGAGCATTTAAAATCGTCAACATTTAATTTCTATCGTCTGCGTATCGTTGTCTACCTCATGGTTGATTGTGTTTGTGTCTCAAATGGTGTTTTTTTTTTGGTGTGACAGTGAGTTTTTGAATCTATGTACAATATGAATCGTAGGTCCCCTTCCTAAGCGTTAACGTCAGCGACCGGGTACCGTGTATGATTTCTTTTTACATTTATGTTTTTTGTTTCTTGAACAGGGGTGCAAAAAACCACCGCCAAGGCAGATGAGTGCACTCATTTACGGTGAAGCAGGTTGGTAATGAAACGCAAGAAGAGGATCGATATTAAACTTTCGACGGAAACAGGGAAGGAATAAAGAGGGTCCCCATTATCCTCGGAGTGAAAATGTTGGAAGAGCTAGACAAATGATAAAAAATGAGGCCCACGGATTGAATGGCCGAGGGGTATTTTTGCCGAAGTAGAGTACGCACTTTTTTTTTATAGAGCGACGTTAGTGTGAGGTTTTTATTTCTGCGGCAACGGAACGTGAGCGTGATGCTTTTGTCTTATTTTTATTACATTACGGAAGGGAACCTTAAGCGAGGACATTATTTTTTTCTCCCTCCGCTGTCCCTAGATTTCTTACAAACCGATGTGTAGGGGAGTTTAGAAACGTTTGCTGTTTTTGTTTGACTTTTTTGTGCCTGTTTTCCAACGAAAAAAAGATTTTTAATTTATCCATTTGAAAAAAAAAGATTGTAAGGGTATTGCAGCTAAAGGAGACTGGTAATCATAGCAACTGCACCGTTAATTGACATACTTCGATGCGTGCGGATAATGAGTTGCTAGTATCAACGACAAAGAAACACTGTACGCGAAATTCGCCTGTTATAGAGAAGCTGCACGAAGCAAAAAATACATCATCATGTACAATGTGAAAATGGACGGAGTAATTGCCAAAGTAACAATACTTTATCTTACCAAATAGTATGACTAGATTTGAGATGATTCTAGATTTTGTTTGCTTTCCTCTTCTTTGGAAATACCTTAAAATTGGCGATCAATTATTAATCGTAGATGACTACTCATAGTCATGCATGCGGTCTAGATGCGATTTTAACTTGGAGCGCCGTAATCACTGTAGCATCAGTTAATGTAAACTTTACGATTAGAACATAATTTGATTGATTTAAATCAATTAAAAAGCTAAAGTTTCACACATTCAAAAAATACAATGTACCCTTTTGTGCAAAACTTTCTCTGTTTCTTGAAATTTTCTTCATTCAACACAAACTCAAAGAAACAACAAACTCACACACATTCAGTTGCATAATGTCGCGAATAATTTTGTTTTTTTTTTTTTCACTTCATCTAACAGTGATGCACGGAGGGAAAAAACCCTCTACCCATGCCAAGGCAGACCCAAAACGACGCGCAACAAAATTTTCGGAACCGGGAGAAGGCCGTCTGCAAGTGTGCGACAGAGACTGTGCAATGTTACCCCTCACAAAAGTCACAACAAGCAGTAATGCAAAACCATACAGGCAAACCCATGGAAAAAAAAACAGCTCGAAACAAAAAAGCAAGCATGCCGCGAATGGTAAATACTTTCTGAAAAATGCCCGGGTGTTGTTGCACTTGCGCGCAAGCAAATGGTTCTACAATTTTAGTGCACAGGATGTGCATCGTTTTGGATCCGTTTTTGTTTTTGGAGCGGGTTCTTGTTTGTATGCTCCGGCCTTCTTCTATTTTTATTGTGGTTTATTTTACGTTTCAAATCACCGTAGTGTCACGTCGGCAATCCGGCAGACAGCTTCTTTCTTCCGCTACCATTGGTAAAGTACAAACAAACACAAGCGCTAGGGGCCGAACCAGTTTTCCCGAGCTTTGAGAAAGCATCTCAAGAGTGTAACCGCTCAGCTTTCTCATGCGAGCACGTGTGAAACTCAATTGTGCTGCTCCTCACTCGCAGTTTGTCTCACGATGACAACACTCGCTCGTGACCTGTGCTTACCGTTGCATTTTTCTCCTGCACACAACGAACGGCGATGGCGGAAATTAATTGTTTATTTTTCTGCCCGCCGCAAAGCACAGGAAAGAAAGCTGCGGGACATTTTCGGTCCTTTATTAAACACATACACACACACACACACACACACACATTTACAGACACATCGACAAGAAACAAAACACATCTCCACCAGCACCAGCGAAAGGGAGGAGCATAACGCCGATTGGAGCAGTAAAAAAACGAAATTAATTAAGCTCATTATCATTAACTCTCCTCACGGCCAACACTACCCACGCTAGTATTTATGTAATGAACGCTAAATGCTCCCTGCCGGACGGAACAATTCCTGTGCGCAAAAGCATCATCGTCGCCAAGCCTCTCGGCAAGTGGTCCAGAAGAAGAAGTGTGTGTGTCTGTGTGTGGCAAGAGATTTTATGTGCAAACGTTTCAAGACAAATGAAGGAGAGTAGTGACGGAATAAAGTGGAAAAATAAAAGAAAAACCCACGTACAACCCATTGGCTTATACATATTTGCAATTTTTCGCACTTGGCAACACCCACAAATCAGCGCCCTGGCGCTAACGCTCGCCGTCGACGACGGACGACTTTTCCCGGGGACCTTTTTTCAGCTTCCCGCGTGTCCGGCGTGCTCCCATCTAGTAACGTTTCTATCCGCTAATCGGAAAACTGCCACACGGAGGCTGTGAAAGCGAACGAGCCTCGTAGCGGTGCTAATCGGTGCGAGGAAGCGAGACAAAACGAGCCAGTTCGGGTTGAGCGAGACAGCGCGAACGAAAATTAAATAATTATTCTCATTGTTTCTCGGTTCACCTTTTACCGCTCGGTTTCGGTTGGCTTCCGGCTACGCCAGAGGGGCAAATAATTATGAGTCCCTATTTCGGGATCGTGCTCAGCCACACTCTGTGCAGCCTGCCCGTGCACGAAGTTGTGGGAAAACGAGAGAGCGCGAAATCACATCAGCGCGTGAGAAAGGACACGCTGTGTATCCTTGTTCGAAGAGCCCTGGCATGGCAGTCGGCGAGAGAAGCACAGCGTGGAAAATGAGCCACATACATTGATGAGAGTAAAAACAATGCAAGTATTAGCATCGGCACACTAACACCAAGCAGGCTGGAAGTACTGCGCAGCCGCACCGGAAGAAGCATCCTGGGGAAATGATTTCTTGACATCTTAGAGCAATCGGAGGGAAATGCTAGAAATGCGGTATCATTATGTACATACACTCATACGCATGCAATATTCATACATACACACATACACAATCGCACGAACACCCACACACGCGATCGATTCTCATTAGCCAATGAACAAACGCGCTTCTAATTTTACACAAATGAGAAAAATCATACGCTACCAAGGAGCTGATGGGTAAGGAAAATGAGGAAAACCCCCAAGACGAACGGGGAACGAGACAGAAGAAACCCACCACGAGTGAGAGGGAATAATGAAATATATACGAAACACATACACACGTTCGCAAAATACACTTCTGCGGAGTTGCTGAGCAAGAGTGACTAAGTAGAGTTTTAAGTAGCTTCGGCGCGACTTTTTGTGTAGTGAGAAAAAAAAACGGGAATGAAAAAAAAGCAACGGCTCTTCGGTGTTGGTCTTTTTTGTCCCGAACGCTGAGGAAAGCGTTTTACGCGCACACTCGTCACACGTGTGCTCGGGAGGGTGGGCTGGTAGCAGAGGCTCTGGAGGTATGATGAGGTTCTACAGCCGTCTCATTGTGTTCTCATCAGCATAGCATTGGCGCGATGTTGCCCACCGCCCGTTCATTTCGTAAGATATGATGGGTATCGGGTGTCGCGACCGTGTTGCCAGCTTTTTCGCGAATTTTTTCTCTCGATAACGATTGCTATAACATTTGCGATTGATACAGTATTTTATATATATTCTCATAGGTTCATGATATTGTTGTTCAAGGGGCTTATGGTTTTTGTTTGCTATAATTTTGATTTGAATAAAATTATACTAAAAATGGTGGTAATGTGATACTGTTAGAGATACAATGTTTTATCAGAATTATTTTCCAACATATCGAACGTAAATCAAGACTTTGATTATACTAATTGTCTAATTAATTAATTAATTAAAAAGTATTGAGCATTATTTATCAATTCAATAAAATATTTATCAAAACCCAAATACAGCAACACATTGCAAAAAAATAGTAAAATTATGTAATTAAAAATAGAAACATCGAACTAATGCAAATTTTCCAGCACTGCCAAAGTTTGATTCCTAGTCCACCGACCCAAAAGAATTTGGCAAATGTTACGGGAAAGGAAAAAGAAGAAACAGTAAATATAACTCACCCCTAGCGCCTTGGTGATTCTAGGATACGGCACGGAAAACTGAAACGCCGGGAACGAGCATGCCACTCGGGGGTTTGTTTACCTTTTACGTAAATTCGCTCGCTTTCCCGTTCACTCCCCTGTTTACTCACGCACGAACACAAACGAAAGTCTCCCCCGGCATCCAAACACGCACACGCACACATACACATTTGCAAGCACAATTAAAATCAGCTCTCTTAAATACAAGCGCCGAATAACATATAAAAATAAAATTTAAGGATGCGCTAGAAAGAGAGCGAACGAACACAAACGGATTTCCCCTCTTGCAACACACACACACATACATATACACGTTCGCACACATTTACTCTACATCAAAACGTGGTTTTCCAGCCGTTGTTAGGAAAAGCAACCCTTCGTTGACAGCGTTCGCTGTACAGGGATGGATGAAATTGCACACTGCCAACAACAGGCGGGCAAAATGAGAGAGGGCTCGAGGTGGGTTACTAATAGCGCGTGAAAAGGACGAAGTAGAAGGGTATTTAATCGACACGTGTCATCTCGCTTTGACGATTTTACCGAGCCCGAGCGCTGGAAAACGCACATTAGCGAGCAACAAAAACGGCCTTCCCCTCCCGGGGGGTGACGTTTGTGTGTGCACGGACATTTACTACCCCGTGTCAGCGTGGTGGTGGTGGTGGTGGCGATGGTGATGATACGCCAGTGTTGGTGTAAACCGGGTAGTTCGCGCAGGCCAGAGCGAGAAGGCACGCGCTTAATTTGCATATATTTTCTATATATGAAATAATTTTTCCTTTTAATATTTCCCACTCGGTGATAACTTCATTCTGGTGTGAAATAATTGCTCCGCGGTAACCGTTTTTACATCATTACGCCAGTCCACTTTGTTTATGCATGCATACGCGTAGCAGGCGGCGTCGGCAGCAGACGGTTCCTAGCAGCGCTGGTGCTGCTGTTGCTGCTGCTGCTACTGCCGCTGCTGCAACGATTTGGCGGCGGCAGTAGCAGCACCACAGCGCAACGGCAGCAGCGGCTAACTATAATGGTCCTTCGCTAGTTGTACACACGGCACAGGCCGCAGGAACACAGAAAGTTGTCCGCTGCTGCTGTTGTTGCTGCTGTTGGGTTTTCCGTTTTTCCCGGTAACGAAGCAACCCCTGCCACCAATCCCGGTACCGATGGTGTTGTTCACCTCGCAACAGTTGCTAGTGAACCGAGCAGTCATGGTCAGCAGTGCCGCGAGTTTACAAATTTTAACCCGGAAGGAAAAGCGAGCGTGCGGAATTGTGCGTGATGGTGTAGGTGCAGGTTCAAGTGGTCAGCCGTTAGTTCACTCAAACGATGCAAAGCTGGGCAACAAACATCGGCAACAGCAACGTTCGTTAGGACGTCGTCAGTGCGTTCGTTCGATTGGGAATTATGTTGGCAGCAAACTTTCCGTCAGCAGTGGTCAAAGCGCGGCTCTAGCGGTGGTCATAACGAGAGAGCGCGTGTGTTTTGCTTCTCCGAAACCGTGACCGGTGTGAAATGTGTCAGTTTTCGTTTGTTTATTATCCTGTGATCCTGTCAACAATAAACGAGCAGTGGACAACATCGTTTCCACATCGTTGATAGATAGAGTGGTGTCAAGTGGAAGAAGCTAAAGAATTGCGATTGCTAGTGGCTGAAATGGGCAAATATAATAGCCGGTATATCGTATTTACGCGTGGAAGTTATCAGAAAGGGATGAGTGATTATGTTTAATCAGTGCAATAGAGCTCCAAATCAACACCTAATAACATCGAGTCATCGAGTAACGGAATGGTTAAGTGTATTTGTTTCGATTGATTAACTTTTCCTGCTAATTTCTTGGTGCGCCATCGTTAACCGATACACTCTCGTCCAGTGCATTTCGGAACCGGTTTTTTGCTTCATTGTCACAGAATATACAAAACTGTGCTGCATACACCAAGCTCCGATCGTCACAATCTGACCTGATAAACAGTTCACGCAAGGATACGGCAGGACACACAACGAACGTATTGAGTGTTCACGCTCTCGCTCCAACAGTGATAAGCATAAATGTGAATGCCGAACTCAGCTGTTCCTGTCGTTCCGGTCAAAGCTGGAACGTGATAGTGATTCATCCATTCAGCGCAAATCAGCCTCGTGAACTAGTTTCGCTATGAAAAGTGCAGCAATTATTGTGTTACCTTCAACGCGGACTTCAACTATAATTTTATGATTGCTCATGCGAACGGCCGACCGACCAAGCCATAGTTGCAAAAAATTAGTTTTCATTTTGATAAGGTCTTGCGGAGAAACCTATGCAACAAAACAATATTTACAACTCCCGGTAATATTTCCCTACCGATGCGTACAGGTAAGTTCCTTGATATAGGAGTATAATTTTAAACTAGGGGAATAATATTTTTCTTGTGTGTTCCACACCGAAAACTTTATCACAACCGGTACCCCAAAGGACCTTTTGAACGCTGTTATTTAGTATGATAATTAGCTGGTCCACTATTGATTAAACAATGTTCTATCGTACGCTACACAGCCTTTTGCGAGGTCGATAGAAACAACTCAAAGCATCCACCGGACTTGGTTCATTGAACCTATCGGATGAATATCCAACCCTACGCCGTGTATGCTACACTTTAACTCATTTCCGGGGTGCGTACGAGGAATCGAGTTGCGTATGGGGTGTATGTGTGTGTGCGGCACACATGGTTAGTTTGTTCAGTTTCTCGTTTCTTTCGCTTGAAAAGAGCATCACTGTGCTGTAGACATGTTGCATAGAACCTGTTGTTGCTGGTCGTTTCTGGCAGAAGGAACCCCTCGAAACTATGAGCTGATTGGGCATAAAACGAACTCAATATTGCGGATGATATTTCATCGATAGTTGTTTTGAAAATAAATTCTTGTGATATGAAGCTCTTTTAGATACACATAATACCCGAAGTCAATATTTTTGTTTAATGTTTTAAAATGATATATTAGAGAATTTCTAACGGTAAAAGCTGCTCAAATGCGTTTATAATTTCACTACAACGAGATTTTTTATTTGTTCCAGAATAAATTGCACCATGATTTTGAGCTTGGCTTACACATCGGTGCATTTTCTGATGACGCGTAATAACAGCGCTTTGACTGGCATTACGGGAGGAGTTCCAATTTTTGAGGTATGTATTGATTATGTGCATCTGTTTTAAGGAAATCGATTAGGATTTTAAATATTGCTAGATAGTGACTACTACCCAATTGAGTAATTAACATCACATCACTAAACAACAATTGCGTATTATTTACAAGATTATTAGTTGATTAGTTTGTTTATGAGTGATTTTAACATTTCTTACTGCATTAAATTTTTGCTGGCGGCCTTGCCGTATTGCTTATTGTAAATTACAATTAAGGAACTTATTCTAAATTACAAAACTACAATTCACATGGGTTGGGAGACATTTTCTCCTCCGAACCGTGAAAGGGCACCTTATCCCGGGTGTGCTCGGTTAACCTTAAATTTTAGAGTTATGACAAATGTTGTGCCTAGGATAAATCCAAAAGAATTGAAGAAAACCATATCATTAAAATATTTGTAAACTTTTCAAACACGCTGTCCATGCTGTAAATGTATTCAATTAAAAAAGTGTAATTTTTCAGCCGTAATCTGTTAAAGAATCGAAGAATCGTATAGCAGTGACAGGCAAACTAATCTCGCAATCCCGGATTGGTCATCCACATTACTAGACTGACGTTTACCACTTTTCCGTTGGCTAATCTCTGCGTCTTAGAAACGGAACGGGTGAGATATGATATCGTATCTGTTTTGTGAAAGATCGCTAACGAGTCTTAAGCATTAGCTTAATAAAAAAATAAGACATTAAAACTCTATTATGCCAAAATTGAATCACCGTTGGTTCTAATTTACCATGTACAGTATACTCTAAATGTCATTTGATATAGAAGATCACAAAAAAGCGTACACACTCGAACACTAACGCTGTTCCGATTCTCTCCATATCCTTCCAAAGCTTTTCTGAAAATGCCGACTACCAAAGCACGTGGTTAGGCTTAGTGGACAATCGAAGATGATCGGATGAATGGGGCACGGGAAAGAAATTTTGGTCAAAATCATCGTGTCTGCGTGAGCGGCGAAGGTCAAGGTTTTATACTCACACTAAAACATACACACACACCAAGGCACTCGTTGAGTGAGCATTCCGAGACGTTGCTTTCGTCATCGAAAGCATCGTCTTTTTCAACGTCCTCGTCAAAGTCGCACTCGGCGAAAAGCCTCGTTGAGGATATACAAAACCATAAAAGTGTGGCCATCAAACGATTTATAAACTTCTGTTCTAGTAAAATGCGTTTGGTTGCTGACTCAACTGTCATTTGTAAGACAGTTCATTGACATTGAAGTTTAACATGCTGACTGCATTTGTTAACAACCAGTGTTTAGAATTTTATGTTATGCCAAGAGATTTATCATTTCTACTTTGTTCATAAATTAAAAAGCTTTACCAAATGATTGCTCTCTCTCAAATGGTTAAATGACTTTAATGCTGCAGATGTCGAAAGCGTTGTAATTAAATTTTAGCTTTTCAGACCTCATTATATCATGTTCTTTCATTAACGTAATTGAAACTGTTTCCTGCCAACCGCAGCAGCGTCATTCTTTGACCGGAAACGCCCACATTTATCTAGCAAAGTACATCACTACATCCTTGCTTCCGAAATTCTGAATGTGTGTACGTGTGTCAACAACACCTTCCGCTGCTGCCTGTTTTGCTGCAGCAATCTAAATCTAGAGTTTGTTCTTTTTCGTCTCCCGTGCAACATAGCGTACGTGGGAAGAGTTCGGGATTTTAGCATAATTTCTTTTCCAACTGTACCACTTTTCTCGCCTCTCGCCCGTTAAGACCCTCGCTTGGGTTAACTACTCTCGAAGAGATCCTTAATCTGTTCCTCCCTCGTTTGACCAAACCGAGCGAATGAAATAAAAAAAGCAGCATCATGCGCGAGGAAGACAGAAAAAAAGGACATAAAACCCTTCGGAAAGCCATCTCGAAATATCTATCCCGTGCCATTGTCGTCGCCGGAATCCATCGGAATCTACTCATTTTCCTTCCCGGTGGTGTGACAAAATGGGGTCTTTCTCTTACGATCGCTTTCTCCTTTGTACACTTGTTTACTATCTCGGATCCGCTCGCTCAGCGTGTCTCTTTCCTTTTCTTTTCTCTCTCTCTCTAATACTTTCCCTTCCGCATTTGCTCTTATCTCACACACCAAGGCTTGCTCATCATTAACATTTTCCAATTCCAATTTTCCAACAGCGTTCCTCGCCACTTGTTCTCCGTTGACTTCTTATATTTTTTATTCTTCTTCGTGAAAACTCGTTCGATGCCATTCGTGGGAGACAATATACATAAATTCATGTATGCTATTTTCTGTAAGCGCGCGCGCGAAATCGTTCCACGATCAGTTCGTCTGGTACATGATAATGGAAGGGTAAAGGGTGGGGAAGGCTTAGTCTATAAGCATATTCCGTCGTTCTTCTTCCCACCAAAAGCACCACCCATTAAGATCTTGTAAGCGTGTACTGCCGTCGTCGTCGTCGTCGTCGTCGTCGTTGTCGTCTTTGCTGGCACAGGGACAAAACTTTCTCGTGCACACTTCGCGTACGTGTGACATTCCTCCGAGCAATGACGGAGCGAGTGCAAGCAACCGGAATGTCTTTCCACCTCTCCACATGTCTCTGATGAAAATCAACATTTGCTTCCGTTTTTTTTTCTCTCCATTTTTTCGAATACCATTTTCTCAATTTCTCCTGTAGTTAGCTCACATATGTACACCGACGTCACCTTACCGCAATACATCTGCTAATGCGTTTTCTCTTTCTCGCTTCGTCTTATTAATAAATTCGAGTGAGCAAATTTCGCCAACGATGGCGCAGTGCGGGAGGAAATATTGAAATAGCAACAACAACAAAAAATCTCGGGTTCTTAGTTATGCTTTTTTAACAGGACGGCGTGTAAACGAGACGGGGGGGGGGGGGGGGGGGAGGGGGGAAACGGAAGGCAAACAGCCACCCAAATTTATACACCCACAGTACACCACCACCCAGCATCCTGGGGCACATATGAATGTGTGTAGCTGTTGTTGTTTGGTTCGTCCGTTGGTTCCCCATCGTCCTTTCGCCTACCTTCCCAATGGCTTAGCATCCCATCGTTGGCCACCAGCTGCCAACGTCGTTAGAAATATCAAACACCGTTCGGAGCACTTCTTGTTACATACATGCACACCTCTCTGCTCGTGTACATATCCTATCTTTTTTTCGTCTCATCGTCAGCTAATCTTTCGTGCTCGCTCTCGCCTCTCTTCGGCTCGTTCTTGTCAACTTAAGCGCTGTGGGTGGTGGAATTTGGTGATGGGTGGACAAGCGGAAGATAGAGCGAAGGAGAGTGTTTGGATGATAAAAAAAAGTCCTCGTTTCGTACGACGAACATTTCGTTCTTTAGTGTGCTACATTAGCGATGGCAGGCGTAAAACGATGAGTGTGTTTTAATACAATGCAAGGAAAATTACATATTTGAATATAAGCGATATACATATCAGTTTTTCGAAAGAACAGTTCAAATAGTGTTACCTTTTACTAATTATATTTTCTATGATATAGCGCATTATTCACATAATTAAGCATGGAAATGAATGAGAATAAAATAAAGGAAAAATGGCTGATAATATTACCCTAAAATGAGCAAGAACCAGATAAAGTCTTTTTAATGCTTTTTAAACATGTATTTTTATTATAGCCGATCCTTTTCTTATGTTTTTAACTATGTTAATGAATAATTTTTATGTTTTATTTTTCTAGTTTGCTATTGTTTTTGAAGCTTACATTTCTTGTTATATAAATAAGTTAACAAAAACTAATTGTTAGATTAGGAGGAATTGCATAGATGTTTTCTTCTGCGTTTCAATACTTAATGGCTTGCACAAAGGAACTGTATGTAGTTTTTAAAGACATTCGTGTTTCGTCGTGACTGGTTTGTGTTTGAAGGACTGTGTTTTCCATCATCTCTTGAAGTTTTCTTGAAGCAATCCGAGCAATTCAGATGGTATTTTCCCCGCCAAAATTTTCCCCAACTTTGAAGGCAAAGCAATGTCGTATGTCGGAAAAGAAACAAACTCCCCAAAGAAGGGGAAATATGACACCGTTAAGAAAGAGGCTGCAAAAAATCGTGCTACCTTCTGCAAAGAAGATGAGAGCGAACATATTTTGTGTACAAGTGAGCATTAAAAAAAACTCACACACACACACACACACACACACACACACACACATACTGAGAGAAAGTGCGAGAGAGTGAATCGGATGAGAACAGCGTTGGGGATACCAAAAAAAAAAGTGCCGCTTTACGAACAGGATAAATGTTTCGGGTGGGACATGGACATCGGAAAACATAAAACCACTACCACTGCTTTACGTTCGGTTAAATACTATCGTACGGGTGTTTCTTCCTTCAGCTTCTCTCCATGTCTGCATCTCTCTCCAGTCTGCTTCACAGTATGCGCGATGTAATCATAATTACATAAACAATCTTGAGCTTATCATTGGTGTTTATTACGATCCGCAACGTATGTAGTGGTAGTGGTCCTGCGGCTTGCCCCATATGACATCGGTATTGGTAGAAACATTAGTATGGTCACACTACTGATACGAGCTGCATGTGTGAAGTAAATGAGCCCGGAATGAGCCGAAGAAAGCATGAGACCGGTGTGGGACGAAGGGGCGGGAAAAATGTTGATCATGTACACTGCTCACACTCGTTCAGTGGGCTGCATGTGTGTAGATTTTGCGCGAAATTTGATTTCGCAGAATATGAAAATCAGGCCACATGTACGATGCTGCGCCTTGTAATTGGTTGCCCGTAACGAACCGGTTCGTGTCGCCGAAGTATGAAAAATCGAAAGTCCTGGAAGATGGTTCCCGGAAATGAAAAAGGAAGTTCCGATGGGTGTGTATGTGTTTGACGTTGTTTGTCACATATGGGAAAAATAAAATTTGAGAAATCTGTACGATCCTTCTAAGTAGCTATCTACATTACTATTTAACTGTTTTAATTGTTGGGACTTTAAAACGTTGCACTTGAAAAGTATTTTAAATTAGGTTTTGAGATATTTCTTTTAATTTCACGCTGAATATTCTTCATTTGTTGAGTATTTTAGTGTTATTGTGTTTGATGTTTAATTGCAATATTGATTTATAAGAACAAAGCGAAAAGCTTTTCGCGAATTAAAAATGATATTTTACGATAGAATCAGTTTTGTATTACGTGTTTATTAACAAAACTTCGAGAAAAGATCAATATTAAAAAAAAAAAAAGAGAAAGAACCACCCTCGGAAAACATAACTTTCTTGCAAATTGTTTTCCCTTCGCTGTTCAAATTCAATCAATAATTTTTCCATTTCTTTCCATGGTAGTTGTAATTGCTGCCTGCCGAGACAATGTTGCTCTGGCTACGTGTATTTCATATATATATGTATATACATTTCAGCATCAGAAACAACAACAACGAAAACCACTCTAACGTTTCGCGTTCGTGTGTGCTTTCACATTTTTTATCCGTGCTCTCCCTACCTCGCATCAGCCGCAGCCCATACAAATCATCATCGTACCGTACCCATCTACCCATACAAATCATCATCGTATTTTTCATCTTCGATTCCTTCCCAATCGCCCTTCCCCACCATCGCGCGTACCTCCGGAAGCAAGCCGGCGCTCTACAGCATCCGGTGGAAAACGTAGTGAGATTTTTTCTTGTATTAGTCACCCTCTCTACGGCGCTTTTTTTTTCATTATGTTGCGCGAACGGACGAAAAAAAAAACTGCCAACTTTTTTCTTCCACCCCAACCAGAGCTGTTCAAACTGGCCGCCGTAATTTATTGCATATATAATGCGAATGTGCAAGTGTGTGAGTGAGTCGGTGAACAATCTCCCCGGCAGGCGTCTTGGACGCGTGTGAGGGAGTGAAGTAAGATCTGCGAAAAGGAGTTTCCAGCCTTCGAGACGAAGAAAAAAGCTGTGCCGAAGCACAGCTGAAAAAATAGGAACCTTAAAATAAGACAAGGGCAACGCAAGATGTTGGCAAAATGGAAGAATTTAATGGGGTGAGCCGTTAGCTGGCGGGGGGGGGAGTGGGGGTTGAGAAAATGAATCGCCAACGGAGGCTTAGAGAGTGGCGCGGTATCTTAGAAGCAGCAGAAGTAAGACAGCAAATATGGCAAACACTAAAAGAGAAGCTGACAGCCTAGTAAGCAAGCAGGCAGACGAGAGGACAGAAAAAAGATGCAACCGTTGAAGGGCTCGGAAATGTAAAAAAAAAAACAGTGTACGGTAAAAATCGATATCACGAGCAGCCGACGAGGGTTAAAAAAATCGCACCTCTACCAGGGAGCTTCAAGCGAAACGGGCAGATCGGAGTAAACTCGTGAGAACAACAGAGAACGGTGCAAGGAAATATATTTTTTCGCATCGCATGAATGTGTGCGAGAGTGAGGTGAGTTTCGAGAAAAACAAATGTGTGCAATGTACTGGTAGTAGTTGGAGAGAGAAAAATGCGCGTTTGAAATTCAGAGATAGTCAAAAATTAAATTAGTAAAAAAGGGGAGGAAGGGAATTAAAAACAAAATTTTAACAAAATTTAAGTAAACAGGCAGACCATACATGTGTCGGTGTTGTCAAAGAATACAGAAATGGTAGAGAAAGACTGTCGAAATTGTAGAGTTGAATTAATTGTTTTCAAATCTATAATTACAATAAAGTGTAAATAACTGATTAGATACATTTTAAAGATAAACTAAGGTATAAAAACACATTTTTAATGGGCGTTGATGTTAATTTGGCATTTTCAAAATCAAGGAAACCTAATAAACTAGCAATAAGAGCCAGACCTTCACGAATGAACTAAACTGAACTAAATCTCATTGGCACTAAAGTGGCATAGGTATCCACTTTTTGTACAAATCTCTGCATTTCTTGTGCAAAAATAAAACACCATAATACAAAGCAAAGCATTCACAAACGGTCGTCTTACGCGTGTCGTAAAATTTTACAATACTCCAAACGCACAGTAAGGACAGCGACAAGAGTTGGCCGAACGATCAGCGAAAGGCAGAAAACAGGGAGGTACAAGGATGATAAGAACAGCTACCTACTCTGTCCGAACAGCTACCTGTCTTTCTGGAGACTAGCGCTGTACGGCAGCTTCCTCTCGGAAAAACCGGAAGGTGGAAACCGAAATGGATGAATGAAATTGCGTTGGTCAGGATGGTTGTTGGCGATTCGATGTTTGGCGAAGCTTGTTTTCAGTTCGACCGTTTTGCCGCTATCGCATCCCAGACGTTTTCGAGAACGTACCGATACAGTGAGAGAAAGAGTATAAGATGGAGAGGGTCTCACTTTGACAATGCTGTAAGGACATTCACCGGCTGTCGTCGAACTGGTCCAGCTAAATGTTGTAAGCATGGTTTTCTAGTTGGTGTTTGAGGCATCTGAACGGCTCGCTGAATATTTCTTTAAATATTCGGACATTGCGACTGTGTTGACTTAGTTGAAATGGGATTCCAAAACATTTATCTGTCCGCCTTGTCTAATTTACACTTCACACTTCCTAGTCTTTGCTTTCCACGAGCACCTAATTGCTTCGGTGCAAGTATCACATGTACGCGTCTTGACTTCAACCCCGCTTGTACGATCTGGGCGAAGGACACTATCGGTGAACAAAACTGTACGATTGTAGCAATAAAGATAACAAACACGCAAACTTCATGTTCCAGGAGAAAGCGTGTAATGTTGGCCTGTTTTGTTTTGCTGTTGCTTGCAGGCACGCACCCTGCTCCTTTACCACCTTTTGACCGCTTTTCCCTTTCTGAAGCGATTTTAACCGCACTTTTTGTTTCTGCTTTTGTCCTTTTCTTCCTGCCCTTATTCGTTAGTTTTCCTTTAACTTTTCCTTCGACGCGTGACTGATGTTTTTTTTTTACTTTCGACTAACACTCAGTATGGTTTGACCATTTCGGGTGGGGGGAAATGTTTTTATTCTCACACTCGTCAACCAGCCGAACGCACAGCAATAGACAAAACGTTCATTTCCTTTGAGTTTTCAACGTACCACCGCTTGAAGAGGCGGGAAAATCGGACCAAACCTAGAAGCGATTTTCCGTGTTGTTGTTTTGGTTGTCGGCTCGGTCGTGTCAGTGCTTACGCTGACTTCCCTTCCCGGGAAACAGGGCCGAAAATAAAAACCACGTGACAAGCACGACCGGACAGATAAACATCGAACCGTGCGAGAGTCTCATTGCCGTGGAAGTGACTGGAGGAGTGTCTTGGTCTGCTGGCGACGATGATGGTAGCCGATGACCACTCGCTCGAATTCGAGGGGGTTTGCCAAGGGTTTTGTTTGGGTTGGACGAGACTAGATACTGTTTGGATGTGGTTGTTTTTTTTTACTTTGTGTTGAGAATGTCGACCCTGACGTGATACTTGTCTTTAAGTCTTTCCGGGGGTGTTTCCAAACTTTTTTCCACTATATTTTGTTAGGCGCGTTGCGTAGAAAGACAGCGAAAATGTTGTGGTTTTCGGCGAGCTTCAGCTGAAGTGTCTATGTCCGGTCAAGATGTGCATATGCCTGTTGAAGTACGGCGGGTTCTTTGTGATTGTCATTGGAGAACGTGTGTTAGTAGAACTTTGGTTAGTAGAACTTATCGGCGCTTTTAAAGATATGACATTAAACATTTGCTGAGCGAACAACAAATCCAGTTTCACTAATGACATGTTTTGGTTAGCTTATCAAAACCTTTATTTTCTTTTTTTACTAAGATTATTTTACTATAAAAAAAAAATGAAAATGACGATTCCCTTGGCATGTGCGAACCTCGTTCGGTGAATTCATTTCCCGTGCAAGTTTTGCTAGTAACGATTAACACTTCCCCAAATCATAAAAAGTCAATCGTATAAAACACACATTACACAATTGTCGCCCATTGTTCTTTTGTCATACACCACTTTAGAACATGGTGTTGACCAGTGAGGACACGTGCCTTCATACCCTACACCAAACAGAACCGCCTGTTTCGTAACCGTAACGAAGCCGTTACGCATGCATAAATATGATTCTAATTAAAATAATATTTCAACCCTTTCAACATGAACATGCCGGTAGACCAACGCTGTATGTTGATCAACCCCTCGGGCAATATGCTCATTTGTCCAGCGCCCCGGGCTAAAAAGGCAAATAATCTCACAAACATACCTTCTAGCTCACAGTAGCTGGGAAAGGATATTATACAGCCCGGCAGACTGACGGAGCCAACCAGTCTGCTTGGTTTCTTCACCTTCACCTCCATTCCATTTTTTCTACGGGAATGAGAAAATCTTGCAAACACTAATCGTGATCCTTTTACTTGTTGGCACTTGCATCTCCGAACGCAACCCTTTTATTTGTAGTGAAGGAATGGAATGGAAGGAAATTACATCCAATTAATATTCTCCCTCAGAATCACAGACCCTTCATCAGGGTTAATGCAAAGCAGTTGCATGATTACCGTGGCCCGGGTGATTATGATTTCCGTTTCTTTGTGCTCATCGCGAAGAAAAAGGGTTATTGATTAAGACCAAGATACAGCCACCATTGGAAAGGTTAACAAGGGTAGTGGTTGTATCGTGAAGACAATTAAGTACTACCGCACCGAAATGGTATGGGAGAAGTCCATGAATAAATTATAGGAATCCTACACTTTATCCTCACTTCATGGTTTTCAAATGGAACACCCGATTAGGGAATTTGAGGAATCTGTGATTTGATTTGCAAATCTGTTTAAACGTTCGTCCTTTTTTTGCAATGACACATATTTGACACAAACGGAACCAGATGGGATGGTGTGAGCTTTATGTTTGGTTATTGTTCTTCGTTAAGAAAGGCTTCTTGGCAAATTTTTTATTTGTTCATGTTTGGTTGGAGCGAGATGAGTTGGAGCCCTCTTTTAAATCCTGGAAAGTGTCTTACTTTACAAATTCTAAACAAGACTAATATGAAGCAGAAGAAAGAAGAATGGTTGCAAAATCGTTATCGTTATTTGACACAAGCTTTAATTGCAAATCTATGAGGGTTCTTCTTCTTCTTCATCTTCTTTCGTGGCTTGCTCCTAGGGAGTACGTCTAATAGACATGACCTGGTGTCCAATCCGTTTCAAGGTATCTCGGTCCATGGCTGCACTCCTCCATCCCCGGCTGCATCCGATATCCCTCAGTCTGACTCCACTTGATCCAGCCAGCGAGCTCGCTGCGCTCCTCTGCGCCTCGTGCCGAACGGGTCGCAGACGTGCACCTTCCTTGCAGGGCATGAGTCCTGCATCCTCATCACGTGCCCCAACCAGCGTATCCTTCCGGCTTTGACAACCGTCAGGATGTCTGCATCGCCAAACAGTTCAGCTAGCTCGTGGTTCATTCTCCTTCTCCACACGCCCTGTTCGTACACACCGCCGAAGATAGTCCGCAGCACCCGCCCGCGAAGCCCGCGCTTCGCATGACACCTTCCAGAGCGATGTTGAACAGCAAACAGGAGAGTCCGTCCCCTTGCCTCAGTCCCCTGTGAGATTCGAACGATTCCGACAGCATGTTCGATACTCTCACCTTGCACTGCACACCGTCCATTGTAGCCCTCAACAGCCGTACCAGTTTCGCAGGGAAACCGTACTGCCGCATGATGTTCCATAGCTCGGTACGATCTATGGTATCGTAGGCTGCCTTGAAGTCGATGAACAGGTGGTGCGTGGGGATCTGGTGCTCCCGGTACTTCTGGAGGATCTGCCGTAGAGTGAAGATTTGGTCGGTAGTGGATTTCCCTCCAACAAATTCAGCTTGGTAGCTCCCGACGAAATCTGTAGCAAGGGGCGCAAGTCTGCAGAAGAGTATTCGGGACAGGATCTTGTAGGCAGCATTCAGGACTGTGATGGCTAGGAAGTTAGCACAGTCTAGTCTGTCGCCCTTTTTGTACACTGGGTGAAAAATACCCAGTTTCCAGTCGTCCGGTAGTTCTTCCTGGTCCCATATCCTAACAATCAGCCGATGCATGATCGCGGCAAGCCTCTCCGGGCCCATCTTGAATAGTTCAGCCACCAGCCCATCACTGCCAGCTGATTTGTTGCATTTCAGCTGTCTGATAGCACTGATGACTTCATCCAAGGATGACGGGGGCACTTCGTCATTATCATGCTGGCTGTTGTAGTGTTGCTCTCCTCTGCTTTCTGCGCCTAGTCCGTAGTCTTCTGTATCCGCTCCGTTCAGGTGTCTGTTGAAGTAGCACTTCCACCTATCGATCACCTCTCGCGCGTCCGACAGGATATCTCCCTCCGCGTTGCGGCACATGGCGATCATTGGAGTAAAACCGCTTCGTGCCGCTTTCTGTGGGTTCTATTATTGTTTATTGGCAGTCTGCTATACAACTATGTGAAGCTCGTTATATTTTTGTACAATTAGGTAAAAGAGCAGTTGATACATCTACACTAGATTGTTATTTGCAATGGATATTAGTAAAATAGGATTATTTTTCATAGCCACGGATGCTAAAAAATGAATACACAGTTGCATCCAATTTCTAGCAAAGCTTTTTTCAGTAATAGTCTGCTTGATAAGTTGATGCAAATATTCGAACCAAAATAATGTCGGTTCAATTCATCAGAAAACTATATTCAGCTTGACAACGAAATTGGAAGGAAGCGGAAAAGAAATGCCATTTACGCTCGGTTTAATATTGTTGGACTCCATGTACCATTTTCATCAAAGTATAATTCTAGAATCCAAATTAGAAGCATAGTTACGCATAGTTGCTTCAATTCCTTTTGCTACAAATGTTTGGAAGAATTTTAAATAGAATTTTAGAGAACTGCGTTTAAAGGATTAAAATACTGTTGTTTAAATAGGATTCTATCGTTCGCGCAACCGATTTTTTTAGATTGGTTGTTTGACTTCTCATTCTTTATTATTTATATATTCATGTACAGCAACGATTGTCCGACTTGAAATACCTGACTATATTAAGTCAATAAACTTTTTCTTCTATTTATTTGTTTGGCTCTACAACCTCAAGATACTTAGTTTTACCCTTAGCTGGATATTCAGTCCATCGTTCGGGGAGAAGATCTGGGCGGGATTTGATATCCGACCCTACCGTGCGAAGGCCGGCACCGTTTCACATCTGCCACCAGACCATCGCAAGTTTCTTGTAGTAATCTGCAAGAAATATACGAAACAATGATAAAGATGCATGAGGTTTTTGATTGTAATTGCATTAAAACAATTTGTTATTCACAATGCTGTCTATAAAGGTTTAAACGAAACGTTTTTATTATGCCCCTCTTGCAACGAAACCGTATCTTCACAGGAAAGATAATTTATTACATTTTACTAATTTTATGTTAACGTCTATTTCACACACTCACACTGTGTATGCTTGATGCCCGTGGCTTTCTGGCAAACAGTAGAATCTATTTACAAACCCGTCGTCAAAGTTGGCTCATGCGCCTGTTTTCTTTTACTCTGCCATAATCTATACGGTATTGTTCATCGCTTACCAAACACGATGGGCAGCACACATTGCATTGTACCCTGCTCCTGGCTTCTTGTCCCTTCCTACAGATATCAATCGTTTCATTACTGCATTTTGCAATCGCTACCCAAAAACCCCATCAGTTTCTTTGTCTTGGCACGCGCTTGATGCTTTCCATCATATTGCCACCACTGCCAGGACTGTGCTCGTCTACATGGTATAAAATGTTGGTTTGGGACTTGGTTTTTTTTTTTTGCTGCTACAGCTAGTGTACGCCAAACCAACCAACCAACCGCCTGTCTGAAAAGGAAATCTAATCCACTCCCTCATGCATTCATACGTGAAAGTGCATAATAAGCTTTTCCTTGACACCAATGCGGCACCACGTCTCGGTTCCTCTGCTACGTTCACCATCTTTCGCCCTATGCTGGAGGTCAATGTTTATGCAGGAAATAATGCAGGATTATTATTACCTTTATTATTACACGTATCGCGTGCGTTCGAACTTCGTTTCGGGATATGCAACGGGGAAGGCGGAACTGTTACTTATGGCCTCGATTGATCCCTGTAAACAGGAGGTTCATTTTTCAGACAGATACTGGCCCGATGCACTTGCGAGCGATGCACCGCGGCTGTTGCAGCAATGCATCAAGCACTCTTTCTTTATGACGAGTAATTTACTTTCTAAACACCAACAGGCCCGTTGTGCAGTGCAGTGAACGCAAGGGAAAGGTGCATTTGTTTTCGATGTTGCATCATAATTCCCTCGTCCCTCTGTCCTTCCCACATTCGCGCTTCCCACATTCGCAAATGATAGAAATCGATACGTTTTTTGATAGAAATCTAAATGAACTGCATACATTGGATGCATTTGCTTTGCGCCACCAACGAGCATGCAGTGGATGATGATGGCCCAGTACAATGATGTGTGCTAAATTCGTTCGTTTATTATTGTGTAGCTTCTTGCCAGGATTTTTGGGCTTCCTTCGCCTCGCAAACATATTTGCGCTCGCGGGTGCACTGCACTGGCATAAAAAAGGAAGAAATCACCTTCCTGCGCCGAAGAAGCATTGCATAAATTGACGTTATTTATGTCAGTCATTTTTATTCCACCGCATCAGGACTCGCTGCGCTGTGCAGCCAAATGTACACTAAGTTGTTTCGCTAGATGCAGTTTTTAGACGGTACAGGATGCATACATTTTCTTGGCATTTTCTTCTAATAAGTTTTTGCCCGATTTGGTTGTATTGGACTGTAGAGTGTTTTTGTTTTAAACAGTATTTGCATCGCTAAGAATGATGGGCCATATTGTGCGATGGCTAACAAAGTTTTGAACACCTTTGAATACCTTTAGTGTTGGTGTTAATTCATATGATGTTGGTTTCCCGCTGCTTCAGGTTATTGACGACTACAGTCAGTGTAGCAAAATATAATTACAGTTCAAGTAACTTTTTGAAACAGTTTTTAGAACTTGTACGTATAGTAATCAGTTGCTTTATAATTATTAAATTATCTCCACATGTTCAAGCAATGTACATTTCCGTCGTTTGATCCTTAGTTATCGGACTTAATTATTAATAAAAACATATACTTATTTACCTTTCATAATCAATTTATGCCTTTGTTTTATTTCTATACATTGCTGATCTTCTGTTCTTTACGGAACTGTACACCAATTGCCGAATAGACACACGTGTGCACGGTGCGTCGCGTAAATCCAATTAAAAATTATTTATGGATTATGAGCTGCCATAAAAATAGGTCATAAAACCGATCTCATTCTCCTCCATTTCCGACTGCTCGCTGCCAAAACCTGTATATAATACCCGGCTAGAATAGTAGCAGAAAATGAGACGAAAGAAATTTCGCCCAAAATGGCGCCCTCTGCGGAAGCGATAAAAAACAATCAAGACATGCTGCACATTGTGCGCGCGTACTCCAATTAGGCGCAATTTTTCCGTTGATGCTAGCATATTGCAGCTTCCTTCAAGGGAGACTGTCCGCAGGGACTGTGACCCCAAAGTCGACCCGTTCCGAAGATCTTTTCCGCTGATAATGCACACTACCACAGGACCATCAATGATGGCGGCAGTATGTTCGGAAGAAATTTCAACGAGGATTTCACTCCCGGTAACGAACTTTTATCAATTGATGGTTTCGATACTGCACGGCGGAAGGCCCACAAGAAATCAGACTAGCTGGTCATAGTTATAGGATTGCCGTCGACCGTACCGTTTCTCGATGCTGCTCAATAATAATGCCGTAATCATATTGATAAAATGAACTGACAAAGTTTCATACGAATCATATTCATTTGGGAAGATGTAATGAGATTTTTATTTTTCTTGTTCCGAACTGGCGCTGCTTTGTGACGCTGAGTCTGGAAAATGTACGTTTCGCTTTTTAAATCAATCACGAAACAAGCATTAATACACAAATCCTGTTATGCAATATATATACGTAGAAGTTGTGATATGTTCTGTCCTTTTTGGTGATTTTTTACAACTGAAAAAAAATCCTTCTGCATCCCTTGGTTTCATTGTATCTACATGTGCAAAGCAGGGGAAACCATGCGTGTATGGTTGAGTGAGTTTGAATGCAGAAATTTGGAATATTATGAGAGTTTGACGAACTGTGTTTTCAGGTTTTCTACCGAACATTTGCATTTCTGTTACAGTGATTGAAAGAGTTTTTTTAATCCAAGGTTGGCAACATTGGGAGCTATTCAAATGTCAGATAAAATCTGCTCGTTGTATACATGCATAATTGGTATCCGGCTAATCCATTAACAGCCATCAACTGCAAATTGGGGTTTTCACTGGGGATCCTTCGGTTTCGAAATTATTGTTATTGTTTTGCGGATACATATTTTACAATATATTTAATTATGTTGCGTAGAATATTACAGATAACACCCATTTAGTTAATATTGCTAAAAATTTAATCCATCAATTAAGGACAGCGGTAAATAGGAAGACAAAAAAAACAATTGTTGAATTTGTTGTACAAACATTTACTTCAAATACAATATTTTTATGTACAAGCTTATTTTAAGTATTGATTAGATTTTAAAACGCTGGAAATATGAATTATTTTTTACTTCTTTGGATGTACCCTTCAAGATATTGACCTGCCATTACTAGCTTCTTTGGCTTATTTTACTCGTAGCTGAACAATCAGTCCTTCGTACAAGGACTCGCAATATGAATTTAGGGAGCATTAATTTATTTATTCTTACCATCACCCTCAGTCATCGATCGCACTTTTCCAATACGTACAGCGACATCGTCAACTTATCGGTTGCATTGCACTATACGTTGCTGCAGAACGGATTACATTATCCTGAGATTACACATTACATTTGGCGGCAGTGGCCAAACAATTCGACTCTAATTTTGCGCATTCTAATCAACGAGTTTCATCCCAAATTTGATTACCCTTTATATATTTATGAGCCATACGACTGAACCATCTCGCATCATTGGGCGCAACAACAAACCGACCACGTTCGGTCTGTTGGGAGAAACAGCCCTTGCGGTTCTGGCATTGATTCGAATGATCGAGGATGGACGTGTAGTGAGGGATTTTAAGAATATTAGTGGAAATCATAGCCCTTTAGATGTTGCTTAGAAAACTAATAATCAAGCATGAATATGAGGGAATGTTCTAACAAATTGTACTCGTACTTTATCGGTGTATTGATGATTAGGTTGAAAATTGGACAATGAAAGGTAAACTTGAAACTAGAAAGGATGATGAAACTAATTCAATATCATCTCGAATTATTCAGAAACAAGCAGGTGATTTAATGATCTTATTTATTTATTTATTTATTTATTAACAAAAAGTTATCTGGCCTAATGCGGCCTACATAACAATACATAATAGAACAAGAAACAGAAATCAATCAGAATATGAACAAACATTATCACAAAAAAGTTTTCTTTTAAAATTTACCACGCAGAATTATTTTAAGATTACTAACACTTGTACTGGGATCTACTGAGAAATTTAAGCTGTTGTACTCATTGGTCAATTTAAGTAAAGGTTCGTTCGCACCAAACTCTGTTAATCTAAATTCTGTGTAGAACAGTGGTCGGGGCCTTAAATACCTACTAGGAGCCTGATAATTAATTTTGCTAAGAATGTACGGGGCGTCGATTATTCCGGTGGTCAGCTTATGAAAAAAATACACTGAGCCGTCATTCGGTCTATGTTGCAGAGATTCCAGTCCGAATAAGAGGCACCTAGTACGATAGGAAGGGTACGATGCTTCACGGGACCACGGTAGAAGGTTAAATAGTTTACGAGTAAATTTTTTCTGTATGGATTCTAGTCTGTCTATTCGATATTGCTGAGATGGAGTCCAGATAATACTAGCGAATTCAAGTGTCGGTCTAACTATTGTGCAAAAGAGAGATTTTAAACTATTAGGATCCCTAAAATCTTTACCAACGCGTAAAACAAAACCTAATAAACGGAAAGCTTTCGACATAATTAATTCGTAGTGATCTTGCAGTGTCAACCTACTATCAAGCAAAACTCCTAAATCGCGAACTACGTTGGTTCGAGGAATTGAAATTCCGTCTAGCTTATAGTCATATACGGTAGGTGATCTAATTCTGTAGAACGATATTACAGAACATTTATTGACGTTGACACTCATCAGGTTCGTAGAACACCACGTTAAAAAGACAGACAGACAGTTTTGAAGGACAGCACAGTCGTCAGGATCAGAAACAGGCATAAATATTTTCAAGTCGTCAGCATAAAGTAGTTTGAAGCAATCGGGAAGCACATTGACTATGTCGTTAATAAAGATTACAAACAACAGAGGTCCGAGAATGCTGCCTTGTGGTACTCCCGAAGTGTTGGTAAAAGGTGCGGATAACGATCCGTTGATTTTTACTAATATGCTGCGATTGGTTAAGTAACTGGAGATCCATTGGACTAAAGCATGATTTACTCCGTATTTAATGAGCTTAGCCAACAGTAATGAATGATCCACAGTGTCGAAGGCAGCATGAAAGTCTGTGTAAACAACATCGACTTGTTTGCCTCTATCAAGCATCGGGTAACAGGAGCTTAGCAGTGATAGGAGGTTGGTTTCAATGCTGCGATTCGGTAAAAATCCATGTTGTTCTGTAGAGATGATGTGCTTGAAACCACTGAACAGGTGCCGAGAAACGAGGATCTCAAGGATTTTACTGCAAGCACACAGCATGGAGATGCCACGATAGTTTGCAATATTATTTTTATCAGCCTTCTTATGAACCGGAAACATGTAGGCTGATTTCCATCGATGAGGGAAGCATTTCTGCTGCAGAGAGTTGTTGAACAATGTTGTCAAGATTGGAACTAAAGCATCTCTGCAGCGTATGAAGACTGCGCTAGGTATTTCGTCCGGCCCAGCAGCAAAAGAAAGCTTCAACTCTTTAATTGCAGCGGCTACATCAGCTTCGGAGAAAACAGGTAGAGGAACATCGACGGCATCGGGTATTGTTTCGATCGCGGCAGCATGTGATCTATGGGTATAAAGACAATGGCGATGTCAACACTGCTACAAAATCTCATTCAGACGGCTCTCACGTACGTGTACCTGTAAGATATTGAATTCAAGAAGGATATCGAACGAAATTATCTTTGATTTTTAGAAGACTTTTTCAGGGCCATTCTGTCTTCTTAACAAAGCCAGAAAAAATTAAATTTGCAGAAGAAAATAGGATAAATTTCATTTCGAAAAGGTTGTTAATTAGACATTCACATTAATATTTAAAACATTAGTTTTAATATAATACATCAGTTTTCAATTTGTATTATAAAATTTCTTCAAATGAAAGTTTTGTTTTTTTAAATTGTTATATGAAAATCTATATCTCGTTTTATTTTTTTCTTATATCACACTTTTGCATAATTTATTAGATAAAACATTCTTTTTTTTATTCAATTGGAACGGCCTGGCCGTATTGCTATAAAACATTCTTCTTAATAACTAAACAAAATCTTGAAGGAATGTATGAATTTTGATTAGTTTTATTTTGATTTTTGTTTTAAAAAGATGTAATCTAATTGACATGTTGGTTTTGTTTAATTGCAGGTAATTATCCCATTTTTACATCGTTTCCTCGTCAATTGCAACATGCTGATAATTAAATCGTAAGTTATGCCATTTCAAAAAACAACAACACATATACAATTTCATGTAGTTTGTACGCGATATGACTCATAAGCAATAAACAGTGCTTCTCAAAAACAGTTGACCAATTGCAAGACGATTTGTTATTTCAACAAGACGTAACATTGTCGGCGCCAGAATCCCTTCACTTGGCCCGCTAGCCATGCTTTCGAATTAAATGACAATTACGAGACTCAATCGAGGGTGAAAATTGTCATCTTCAACATAGGGCATGATGGGGCTAGCACCACCAAATCCACTACCACCGGATGTGCAACGATTTTCCGCTATCTGAACTCGAGCTCTCGAGATTTTGGGTTTCGATGGTACGTGTTCGCGGGAACTTCGATCCGATGTCTTCGTTCACAAAATGCACAAGTCACTACAGTCGTCGAGACGTTCGCATTTCCTATCGCGATGAGCTTCTTTCCTACAAATACCATAAAATCGATGACTTTGTAGAATTCGAAGGGAATATACAAAAGACAAACGTCAAAACACCGACGCGCAGTAAGAAACAATGAAATAGTGCGTTAAAGTAAGATGTCTGGGTGGTTCCCGGGGGGGGCAAAGAAAATGTTGGGAACAGTATGAGCGATAAAATAATACGTAAAGTCGTATATTAACGTTCATTGAATGGAAAATCTTTCCCAAGAAATCTCAACCTAGAAAGAAGGATTTGTTTACATTTCATCCATCATTGAGCTTCAAAAGAAGGATAATGAGGCCATCAGGGAAAGCTGCTGAGAGGGAAGTAACCTCCGATTTTGTGTGCTGAGGATGGTTTTAATTGTTGTTGATGCTCCCATATCTGCACCGTAATGCTAGCAATAAGCGATTACGGCTTGTGTTTTCTTTGGACGTCAGTCATCGCGTCCACGACAGCTCTCTGTCATTGTTTGCGGTACGAAAATAAGAAATGCTTATGATACAGTAATACCCACCGCCGACAGCATCAGACACCAGACAATGAGACATCTTATCGATGGATTAAATTCGCGATAGTTGCAGTCTCTTGCTAGGTTTCCAGATTAGGCGATGAAAAGAAAATGCTGCCAGACGCGTATTTTCCTCAATAAATTGGCGGATGTTTTCTTTCCTTTGCACGAAACAATAAACCACTCGGAACATGGGCTAAGAATCCTTGTGTTGCTATATGAAATGGCATCTGGTTTATCTCAGTGCTGTATAAATTAACAGTTGCAGAAAAATAGATTTTTTTATCAAAAAAATATTTAGAATTGTGTAAGATCAAAGTAAAAATAGCGGCTGTAATGTTTGATTTTTTTTTTAAATAAACATTTCACTTTTACAACTGAAAACCGATTTGTGAAAACAATGAAACATCCGCAACTCTCTTTTTCTCTCGCCAATGAAACGTTCCCCACATTTTCCCAGCCATTAACCGACCCGGCAGCAGCACATGTGTGGGCGTATGCAAAGTAGATTTTCCCACCATCCTTCTCTTCCGCTCTTGCGGCAAGACATTTCACAGGCCCCTTTGTCGTTGCTTCCTTTCGCAGCTGGAGCTCGTTAGTAGAACCGAATTGTGAGATGAAAAACGCCGAACACCGATTGCAGAGAAAAGGGATACCAAAAAAAAAAAGGGAACGAAAGTTCTCTTTGCAGCCGGAAGCGAGAAGGTAGCAGAGGCATTGTGTATTGCAAAACCAACAAAAAATAGCGCAACCACACATAAAATGAGTAAAAGGACGACACACACCAAGTACTGAGAGTGTAACGACACTTTGGGAAGCAAACCGATTTCCAATCGAATCGAAAAAAAAGACACTGAAACAGACACATACACAAACGAATGTCAAGAGCATGGTAGGATAAGTAGTCACTGGAGGCAGGAGCTAGGGTCGTCCTTATTACCTCCTCACGAGGCAAGATCATCCCCATCGCTTTCCCTTCCAACCGAGGGAAAGCGGAGACGTTCTATCGACTTTTTCTCCCTTGACTGTTCCGTTCGGTCCCGATTATCGATGGATCTTTATGTATTTTCATTAAAATACAATATATGCTAACATGACGTGCACTCGGTTCCGCTCGTTCGTTCGTTTCGTTGTTTCAGTTGAACGCGCACGAACTTATCGTATGTTCCGCTGTTGGACGGGATGAAATGTGCCAGATAGCGAAACTGGGAAGCAGACAAACTATTAGGTTAGGACCGATAGGAGAAAAGGAGCGCGATCTCATTCACAGTGTTACTTTTATTTCAAATTGTATTTTTTTTTTGTAGTTCGGTCTGTTTTTGGATTTTTTCTTTAAAATGAATAATGAACAAGAAATATGCTATAATGTTTTTGCTAAACTTGCTAATCTCATATAAATATAATCGAGCGAAGACCTTATAAAATCAACGTCACAGCCAACGAAAATGAAGCAGCGTAGAATTTTATTCTACGACAATAATTTTCCTGCTGGAAGCAAGGAGAACAGAAAAAAAAACATTAAACCTGAGAGCGAATAAGCGATGTGGAAGGATGCCATCTTGGGTTTTCCATCTCAAAGACTCCACAGGAGTCATCCAACTCTCGGGACGGTGCCTGCTTAGTTTCCTTGGTATTTCATTTTCATTCACTCCCTTCCCTTGCGAGCCACCAAGCCACCAGCGGTCTGTTGCTACTGCTGCCGCCGGTTTTTCATTCTTTCTTCATTTGCGTATTTTTTGCCTTTTCGATGTGTCCCTTCATTTCCATCTAGCTCAGACCGACCGGTTCGGGAAGCGTTTTCGATCGCAACCCCAAATTCTTCGCGAAGTTCGCTGCGGCAGAGGGTGCTGGACCGGTGGCGAATGGCGCAACAACGGTGAGACTGTGCACAGACACATACATGTGTCCCTTTATGTGTGGTTCGTGTGTGGGAGGATATGTAAATGTTGCACACCATCACACCATGCTGCATGTGTGCTGTTCATTGCGGAGCATTTGTTATGTATGTATGTGCGTGGGGAAAGTTATTTGCGTTTTAAATTGCGCTTTCTTTCTCTTATCGGGAACAACCGAGATGATAGGACATTTCTTTTTTTTTTTGTTTCTCCCTTGTCTCTCGCCATAGACGATCCCTTAGAATTCCCCTTTCGTGACGAGAAGGGTATGGGAAGAAATTTCGTTCGACTGTTGCTGCTGCTAGTGTTACTGTATTCTCTTAATTCCTCACGTTTTTCAATGGGAGAATTTTTTGTGTTTCTTCACATTTAAAAGAGCACGTTTGTTCTTATCTCTTGTATGTCAAGAGATGGGATTTGTAATGTAAAAATTTATTTTAAATCCTTGAAATGTGTGTTCTTTAAAATATTTATCATACGTTTTGTTTAAAGCAAATGTTAGAGCAACTAAACTAACTCTATTAGGCTATGGATTTAACTCCAACATTACAAGAATCGTGTTTAAACAACGTTTCAATATAAAATCATTCCCTAAGAATGATCTTTTCTTTACAATTGTTAATGTAACTACCCCTTGTTCAGTTGGTCTGGTGACCTCTTTCTCACTCAACACCCTTCTTGCTCCCATTCTATCTTGTGAACCAGCAGCAACCAACAAGGATTAATCTGGATATCGGAGAAAGTGACGATTGGAAAAGATGCAAATGGCAAAAGAAGTAGGAAAAGCACATGCGGCAAAAAGGAAGAAAATAACACCTCGCACGAAGTAAATTTTGCAAACGAATCGCGCACATACAAATAAGCGCGTATATGTGACGCGAAATCTAATATATTGTACTCTCGCCGATGTAAAGAAGGTTGCGAATAAATTTGCATACGTAGAGAATAAATATCGAGCAAGCGCTTCTTGGGAAGATATGTACTTTTGGCACAGGCGGTGCCACTTCCATCTCCTGTGCCTGTGCTTCCTAGCTCCGAAAGATGTTCCCAGCGTGAGCCAGGCGAATGTCGCCCCTTGATAGGTTAGTAGATGAGCGGGCAAGTCAAAGAAAAAAGAAAGGCACTAAGTGTACCTTCTTCCACTGTTGCTGGAACAACAGTCGTACGTTATATTTATCATCTCAACTCGCACACCAAACACATGCGATAAGAACGAGCATAGTACATGGGTACACGCAGTCCTACTCCTTCCAGTGGAATCGTGTTTTGTTCAATGCTCATTGCAAAATTTCTTCCACTCACAGAAAACGTAAGGAACCGTCAGGAATGGAAGGGCTCAGAAGTGTAGAAATGAACAAAAAAAAAAGTAACGAAAAAGAATCTACTCAACTGATATTTCGGTTTATTTTTTGAGTTGACACACCCTTTCTGTGTGGATCAAACTGGGACAAGGAGAACTCCCAATGAACCATGATTAATGTTTGTATGGAAATTATTTTCAACTTGTGCTCGGTTGTTTCGTTCATTAATCTTTTAATTTTTTATTGAAATTCTTTTGAATAATATTTCTAGTGGTAAAAAGTTAATTCATTTAATAAATCTCACAATATTACATAGCAACTATGAAATGATTTAAAGTTGCTTTAATTTTTGCAACAACAAAAACTCAACACATCTGAAGGCATGAGCACCGTACAAAACTCTGCCTGATTCCACTGAGCGTTACACAATTTACGGATTCCATTAGTCTGCACTAATTCCAAAATAAATTGCATTCCCATCCTTCCCATATCTAGCAGGACAATCCATTCTCGATCCGTCTTGCCAAAGATATTAAAAACCATCGCTCCAGACCCGATTCTTAGAAACTATAATGCCGTGGTGTGTTCCGCTTCTTACATCAGCTCGACCCATTACGGAGCGGTATGAAATTACAATTAAGATTAACTTCCTGCTCCATTCGCTCAGGCACAGGCCGAAACTGTCCTGGTGGAACCTGCCTGCGGTCTAGATACGGTGGATAAATGATTTTTCCGTTTCTTTTGTCTCGTTCGAGAAGATGCTTTTATGTAGCTGTGACCGTGTGTGGCGACAGCCGTACACGTGGAGCATAAAGCGCACAAAACAATGACATAAAACCCGTAAAAAAACAGCCCGCAATGAGACGCGGCATAAAAATATGTGTCTTCTTCGGAGAACAACCTAATCACAATCTTCCTTCTGTGTTGTGGCGAAGCTTGCCTACCCTGTCCATTAGTTTCTTATCATCCCCTTAACACGAGCACATAATTCGTTTTGGCAATATCCACTAATAAACGTATCTCATCCCGTTCGTGGGTTTCCCACTTCGGATATTGGACCTACAAGCGTATGTTTTGTACACAAACACACCATTACCGAAAGGACTTTCTCTCCGTGGGTGGACATACGTGTGGGTGTGTGTAAGGATATAAATTTTCATATCATATTCTCACAAGGTGACTCGTGATTCTACTCTCCTTTGAGTAGAAGGCTGTAAAAGCCTCTAAACGCATCAACAGCATTATTGAAATCAGGCCCTAAACCATCCAATTTAAATTATGAAATTGTATGGACTAATGTGTGTTATTTCTTTAAACAAACATTTTATATATATTAGTAAGATATACAATGTGAAGAACTATACAAAACATTATTTGCAAAGAAAGAGACAGCAAAATGAATCAAGCAAAGATTGTGATGTGTATAAAAACAATAACACCACACCACACATACCATCAATTTGAGTTGCTCCCCTGTCGAAAAACTGCCGATTTCTGTATGAAATATAAGACAGTGCGTGCAATATCCATTATGTTTGCGCTTCTTTTTACGTCCTTCACTTTCCACCTCAAATTTGGAGAATGGTACGAGTTTTACTCGTAGGGGAAAAATAAATGTGATAAAAAATTGCATGTTCGTCCTACACTGACTTAATTTACAATTATTCCTTGATTTTTATTTTAGCAACGGAGTCTTCGAAAAATAACGTATATGGCAGGGTTAATGATTTTAACAAAAATGTTTTGGATGATTTACAAATTTGGAATTAATTTTATATAGCGCGTTTATTACAAAAACCTTCCCACATACTACAACTTTATGGATAATTAAATCAGAAAGCTCACTTCAGATCTCAGGCGCTTCCTATCACAAAATGAATTCAATCACATGTATTCATCAATAATCATTATCTATAATTTAAATTTGATTCGTTAGATACAAAAGAAAAACTCAATTAAACTTGTTTGTATTGATTTGCAAAACCGATTTTTTATGTTTTATGCTATCCTAATCCGAAACCACCGAAACAATATATGCCGTGTATGGTTATTTGCCTGCTGGCGATTTTTTATTATTAACATCAATTCTCTGGCATAGCATCCTTTCGTCCTGGCTACAATGTTCGCAAACGGTCTACAATGTGACATAAGAATTTCCATTAGAGCGCACCATGTATGAAAATTTGATTCAAACACCTCACCGCTCAACCATCCCGTCCCTGCCCGACGCTCATGAAAACGATGTTATTTTCTTTTTCACAAAAAAAAATGTACCATCCGCCTGCAGAACAACACACACACACATATAAACACATACGATTCTTGGATTTGGCCACATACAGCCACATGCACACATATCGTAACAACGGCACGGTGCAATACGATCCAAGCCATCCATCAAGCGCTGTCCGTCGTTCGGGTCGTTCGAGTCCTCCACGGTGGCCAAAGTATACACAATTTCTTAATTGTGTTATTTCAAACAAAGAAGGCGAAAGAAAGGATAAACATTCACCCAACCGATCTGGCCTCCCTGCTTGCCGGTGGATGCTTTCTCCGAAGTCGCTTGCTCCTTTTTTCTCTATACACACACACGCTCAAGCATATACGCTTAGTTCGGCTCGTACGGTAAGACAGCATGGAAGAAAAGGTGGAGCTGGGAAAAATGAAAAAATACTTTTTTCTTCTTCGACATTTTCTTTTCCTCGTTTCCCCTTTTCCTCACTTGCCCTCCAACGCTGGTGCAAGAGGGGAACGATGCGGGCGGGGAACATTAGACTCCCAAGCGTCCCATATGTAGGAACACCACAGGCTAGCTCCAACCAAGTTCAGCATGCTGATCAACATGGTTGCAGGCGAAGAAAGAACAGTAGCACCACCAGAGTGGTGGCAGTGGTGTTAAATGAATGTGTTTGCGCTTTCGTAGGAGTAAAAAAAACCTTGAGCATCTCGCCGTATGATAAGCAGCAACAGCACTACTTAGAGACCAACAGCATCTTTTTCTATTGGCCAGGGAAAAGGACGTTTACTAAAAAATATGAGCGTACAGTGACACGAAAAAAAACATCGTCCTTTTCTCACTCATACTCACATGCATGAAAACGGTGGCTAGCCACCAAGGCCCGTACAATTCGTGTAGGAAATGAAGCAAAAATGATGGAAAAATATTTCCTAGGTGTATGTGTGAAGCATAATCGAAAGAAAAACGAATCGTATTTTTTTTGTCTTCTCCATACGCTTCCCTCAATTCGCCCGGCCCATGCCTTTCGTGCCCCATGCTGAGCGTAGCATTCGACACATGCTTGAAAGGAGGAACGAAATCCGACGTTAAGAAATCGAAGGACCATCATTAGACGTGCTGATGCTGAATGTGGTCTGAGACGGTGATGGTAAAGCGAATAAAAAATTATCATTATCATCGGCCGTAGGGCGGCTGGGTAGCACACCCATACACATACACACTTACTAAACCAACATTTATAAAGGGCCATTGCACTTGTGACGGAGTATCTTCGATGTCGATTTTTCTACACTCCCGACAGGGGATTCTGTTTTGTTCGCTTTTTTTTTACTTTCTTTTACTTTTTATTTTCGTTGTGCCAGGCCAACGCGAGTATCACAGACAGAGGCATCCCTTTTTAATTACGTCCAAACGAAAGCAAACAGCGGATGAATATAAGCATGATGGGAAATCCCAACGGATACATCCAGGCCGGGGAGGGTTGTATGGATGAATGATAGGAAAATCAAAACTACCCTTCCGTACGGTTCAGTATCGAACCGAACCATGCCCCGATCAATGTCCTCCCCGACTGCCAAACGAGCTAGAAAGAGAGAGAGAGAGAGAGCGAGAGAAAGATGGAAAAAAGGTCCAAGATCGTGCTTTGGTCCGATGAGTTTTCCACGTTGAGGGCGAGAGGCATCGATTGAAGTAATAAATTATAAATAAGCAACGGCAATACTGGCAGAAAGTTTTTCTTTTCATCTCCTTTTTTCTCTCTTCCACTTTCTGGCCTGAGTCGTCTTTTGGGTTATTGGTTTTCTGTGATTCAAAAAATTTATATCATGAGGGGAAGATGAAAATGATTTTAATTTTCTTTTTAAGCTTAAAAAAATTTAACACTTTTTTTGTTTTTGATTTTCAAATAAATTATTTTTCACTCAACTTCACTGAAACATATTTGACAAGGACGGTGTTGTTTGGAGCATTTTGTAACAAATAATATATGTGATTTGATAAATAATTGACTGCAATATTGAGGCCTTATAAAATGTTATGCTTGATTTAATTAAATAAGTTGAACATAATTTAAGGTTGTCGCCTTTAATTAAAGGGGAAAGCATAAAAATAACGATCAATTCTAAAGCATGTGTTTTAGTCAACACGTACTAAAACAATCGATGCATTTGAGATGTATGAAACAAGCTACTAACTAAAAAAAGTTAAAATGATTCGATTTCTTACTACACAAACAAGAAAAGGTAGAATCAATAAAAATTATATTTGCGTCAAAATCAGAAACTACCAAGGAAAATAGGCAATCGCACCACAAAAAAAGCCGACATTTCACGCATACCAATAAAAAGCCAAACTCCGTGCTCTATCAGCACCGGTTTACATTCTATCATCTAATTTCTTGATTACACGCAATTCTAGCGCCCCGGGGCAGACTAGCGTTTGCGTAGAATACAGTGATGAAAAATTCGAACTACCAACACACAAACCTGCTCGTGCCATCGATGACGGGTTTTTCGTCTGTCGATTTCCCGCGGGAGTAAAAACCGTACCGCATGCTAGATCTGGAAACACAGGAGGAAAGCGGACCGGAACGGTGCACAGGGATGGCCAGATGAAGATGAAAATTATGCGATGCCTCATAATACCGTATCCTACCTATCCCGTGGTGTTCGTGGAGGTACTGCCGGACGTTGGTTTTTAGCTTTCTCGTCCATTCCTTCGCTCCGGTCGTGATGATTTTTACTTATCTTTGAACGATGATTTTGCGTTACTCTTTGCCCAACCGTAAAGCAAAGCATTTTCTTCCAAGCGTTTGCGTAGAATACAGTGATGAAAAATTCGAACTACCAACACACAAACCTGCTCGTGCCATCGATGACGGGTTTTTCGTCTGTCGATTTCCCGCGGGAGTAAAAACCGTACCGCATGCTAGATCTGGAAACACAGGAGGAAAGCGGACCGGAACGGTGCACAGGGATGGCCAGATGAAGATGAAAATTATGCGATGCCTCATAATACCGTATCCTACCTATCCCGTGGTGTTCGTGGAGGTACTGCCGGACGTTGGTTTTTAGCTTTCTCGTCCATTCCTTCGCTCGGGTCGTGATGATTTTTACTTATCTTTGAACGATGATTTTGCGTTACTCTTTGCCCAACCGTAAAGCAAAGCATTTTCTTCCATGCTTGGTTTTCGCTTCGTGCTGGCGAAATGTGCGAGGCACTGGAGATAATAACATAATTCTGTTTACGTGCATAATTTGACCGTGGAGTTTATTGGAGGCTGAGCCGAGTTCCTCTTTTGCTTGCCTTCGCATTGCCCAGCTGTCCGCCAACATTTTCGTTTTAGACGTTGGGTACCGCTCCTGCTGTTGACCACCTGCTTAGAGTTTTCTTCCATTGCCGAGGTGCAGGTGAAAAAGGTCCGTACCAGATCCCTTCACGGTTGATCCTGGCTGAATGATAGTAAGACAGCATTCAGGTACGGCTCATGGTTTGAGTTCGTTTGGCCAGTCGATGGCAAAGAATATGAAAGTTACCAGGACGAGCAGAAGAACGGCTTCTTCATAATGCGTTGACTCCCGCTGGGCTGAAGACGGTTTCATTTCTCCACATCACTTTTCTCCACCATCTCGCACTTAGTGCTTAGATTTTGATTCGTTACCCAAAAGAAAAAATAAATTCAATCGAGCAAAATCTTTACAGTATTTGGTGTGCAAAGGCAAATTTGAAGCACAAAAAAAGGAACAAAAAAGCCTGCTAATAATTTAATAATAATGCACACAAAAAAAAATCAAAACTGTGGGTGCGGAAATCGTTGTGCGCATGGAGGTTTTGGTCTCGGTTGGGTATTATTCTATGTTTTGTTTGCTTCATTATGGATGCAAAAAAATGACTTTTCGAGCAGACGACGGTTGTAGGTTTAGTCTTGGGGAGGTTTATGAAAAATTATGTCTTGATCAGTGCAGATTACCAAGGCAATTAAGGTTGGCGTCCCATCGGTTTCGGAACGATAGAAATGAAATTGTGCTACAATGAAACAAACAAATTCAAATTTATGAACTGAATATTTGTTTATTTTATTAAAAAAAACTCGCAAACACATAGGAAAGTGCAGGATTTTAAATCATTTTACGATTACGAAATTGGTTTTCAGTTATTCTAGTAACTTCACCAAATGATAACAATGCAATTTGCCTAACAAAATTTGAAAATGTTTAATAAAGATTTAACATTAAATAAATGTACTAAGGTTTTTCCCACGCTCACATTCCAGTTTTCTCACGAAGCTTACTTATTCACTGACTTCGCGCCTGTGACCCCTAGCATCGCAATTATAAACCAACCATAAGGTGACAAAATTCCCCCAGTACAAACAACGCCGTCCCTCTTGAAAAGCGATATTCTCCGTTCAGAAAAGGGTTAAGTTTAATTAACCTGTTGCGCTTGTACAGATGCTGATGCTGGCAATTAATTAAGCGAGCAATTTGCGGCTGTTTAACACCACTTCTGCGCCATCATCATGTTGTTGTTTGCGCTAGGCAGATTTTACAGTCACCCCTTTTTTCCGGCTTAATCGTTTCCGAGATTGAAGTGCTTCTGTTTGAGAAGGGAAGCTGTACAGTGCAGTCTTTGGAGTGTTTTGGTGGAGATGTTTGCTTTGCTTCCTGGTAAAAGGATATTTTCACGGTATTGATGATGTTGTTTGTTTAATTGAAGAGAGAGTGCCTTTTATATACTGAGCCCATTAGCTACAGTCGCACCATTTACAATCTATTAACCTTTTCACAAATCAAACGAACTTTTAATAAACAATATTTAAAGGCATATTTTTATTGGTGCACGAGTTGCTTCACAACTTTTATAGCTGTATAAGTTTAGTGTAAATAGATTAAGTTGAGGCCTTGGGAAGATGATTTATAAAAACTTCGTGTATTGTAGCTTGGAAGTGTCTAAAATCATTTATATTTTATTATGTGTTGTCTGTGTTGTGTTGTTAAGTGTAGGTTTAGTAAACGTGCGTAGGAATTCAAAAGCTTTGCTATTAATTTACGATTACTGACAAAAACAGGATTTTTTTGAAAATCGTTTCTGATAACGTAAAAGACCATTCTTCAACATAACAGCAATTAGCTGTAGATAACTTAGTTTTTTGTTATTTTGAATTTTGTTTTGTATTAAACACGTGGCAGCTTTTATTGTGACGTGGAAAACTTGGCTTAAAACGTTCTACAGATCGAAAATGTTAAAAAATATAGAAAATATGAAAACTGGAATATAAAGAACAATGAAAACTATACAGAGTAGTTATGCCACACGTGAATATGTGAATTTATGCTGTGTTCTTCAAGACTAGGAATATTCATATTTCTTGAAGATATAACAATATGTTACTAGTCTTCACGTCCTCCAACTTTCACGGGAACACGCGGACGGATTGTAGGCGAGTTTAGTCTTTTATGTATTTTTAAGTTTGTTTAATAAACGCGCACTACTTGTACTAAAAGAGAGTAGTTCCACAATAGATTCCAAAAGAAGGCACCTGTTTGTTAATGCAAGCTACGTGATATTTGAAATTCTATCCTTACCGCTGTATTAATAAACAAAACTTATTTACGCTGTATTCAATACACACGCATTTTTAAATGCTATCATGATAGACCGAGTTTCTCATTTAATAAGAAATGATTTCCATGTTCCAATCATTCCCTCTAGCTGATGCATGATTGATAATAACCATGTATCTCACTGCCAACACACATAGCTCATACAGTTCGCTGCGTATTACCTTTTGACTTAACGAGGGTTAAAATACATCAATTTCCTACCATTCTCTAGCCACCGTTTCCAAGCGAAGTCCAGTTACGTCTCGCACCAGCACAGGAGTGGAAAATTCTACTGCGGAAAATCGATAGAAACTAGCGCTACAGTAATTAAGCTTCTCGGCTGTCTCGTTAGCGTTACATAGCCACCATGACCTCTCAACTTCACACCACTTTCCTTCCAGTTCGCCCACGGTGCTACGTTTCTATTTCCTGGAAATGGTTGCTCTTTGTTCCAGCTTGAAGCGTCCGGAAACATGACACACTAATCACTCGTAACGCATAAATTATAAATCAAATCATCATTCATCATAATGATTATCTTCGCACGTTTGCCACTCGTTGGCCCCTCCTGTGTGCCTGTCCCTCGTTGCCTCAAAATGAGAGAAATTATCGTTTTCACAAACCTCCCGGCTGGTCGACGGTGTCCTGCATGATTGTGCCTTGAGTGAACCAATCAACCCACGGTGGTTTAATGGAGTGGGAAGTTCATGAATAATTATGGAAAAGTTATGAAACCATCCCAGTGCCCTCTTTCGCCGTGCTCCCTAATCGTCAAACAACGTTGTAATGAACTGCAAATTAAGCATTTCTTGTACAATGTCAAATGTATAAGATAGAGACAAGGTGATTAAAATACAAAAGGTTTTAGCTTAATGATTACGATTCGAAATAATCCATCATAAAGCATTTGTTAGCACAGGAGTTTCAGGATTCCTTTTGCCTGCACTTCAGAACAAATGATTTCAAATCAAAGGACAGCCATGCACAGTTCGAAACGAGATACAAAAGTGACGAACCCTTTTTGAAACCCACCTTTACGCTAACGCTGACGGCATCAGTGACGTATGTATCTTCACGTATCTGGAGGATGAACACTCGACACATTGTTGTGGACGGACAGACAACCAACAAACGAATGCATACTAATGAGTGTTCCAGGCTCGTGGGCGATAATAATGACCGGGATCGTCGGTGAAAAGGAAAGCTCACATCGGAGTGGGTTTGCAATGGGAAACAAAGGTTGGATGTTCCTTATTGATGACAAATGATAGAGTGTATTGTGCGTAGGATCCCCACAGGTACGTCTGTCATTGCATAATGTAAATCATAACGGACAAATGAGTGATGTAATGATCAATTATCGTCCTTACGCTAGGTTGTGTGCGGACATATGTTGTCATGCAGCAACCTTAATTGGATGGACTAGTTATTTGAGTGAGAGAAAAACTGTTAATGCATTTGTTCGCTGCATTATTTTGACGACGTAAAATCAAAACAATTTATATTCAATATATATTATTGTTTTGAAATAATCTGCTATCAAACAACTGGAAAGATTTTAATGAGTATGTTCCATAAACTGGTTTTTGCTAATTGTGCATGCAATTTTTACTGTGATAATTCAAGTTTTGTCGTCTTAGAAAGACATGGACATTATTTAAAAGTATTACAGTTTACCTCTAATTCCGATATGATTGGATTGTTTCATGTGAGTAATTAATTCTACCTTAACTCCTGCTCAAGTGATTGTAATCCCTTGTTACTTCCATAAGTATCCCTTCATACGGATTCTTGTGTTTTCTCACGCAATTCAATTGCCCATCGACCAGATGACCAACCGAATCCCAATTACATTGCTCTACGTAATTGACTTCGATGGTCAGCTTATAAAAGGAAAAAAAAAACACCAAACAAACTAATTGATCCAATTAATGTAGGATAGGTGGACAAAAACGCATTACAATCCTCAATCAATGTATGGTTTGGCGCCATGTTTCGATTACACGCACCGACACCTACCCTCCGGAAGCGAACAGCACCACGTCTTAATAAAACAGATCCCGACATATCCGGGTTGCGTTGGATCTGCAAGGAATATGTGTAGCAGTGCGTGTGTGTGTGTGTGTGTGTGTGTGTCTGTTTACATTCCTTTCACTCGTTGAGGGATGGTATTGACGTCCGTAACGAAGTGTGTCTTCACGTTGTGACTTCCGACAACTAATTGAAGTGCACATACACGTCTCCTCACCTAGTGGACATCCTAATCCAAAAGAAAAACAGAACGATAGAACATTTCTCCTCTTTCAATTATCATTCCCTTTACAGAAGCTCGAAGCTGTTCCAGTCCATCTGAGGTGGTGTGTTCGCCGATCCATCTGGAATGGGCATCGACTCAATTGTTTTTATGTGACCTCGCCAGCATTCTCATTGAGCTGGCACGACACAGAACACAGAACATAGAAATAACAACAACGGTTTGGTCTTAACTTCGGTAACCTTTACGTGGGAGTTTATTTTCCCCTCGGCTTACAGACAGTGGAACGCAGTTTCGGCAGATTATTTGTGAAACGGTTGCTCACTCATTTTTGGCTCAACACCTCTATGTTTTCTTTGGGCAACTGTCCGAAACGATAACTTTCCAGCAGCCGGCCAACGTGTGGCCTGTAATTTGAGCAACGTCTTATCACCATCATCATCGACATCGTCATGGCTCTTTTGGTAGCACTAACGACTGTACATTTCAGTGGCAACTAGCTGACCACATGCCGAAGGGTGTAAGACCATCTTATACCGTGCTTTGCAGAAAGCGCATACATCGATAAGATCGTGGTCCATCTGAAAGACAGCAGCTTCCGGCTGGGTTGGGTGGGTAAATAACACACCGTACACTAACCACTGGCGACGAACTTCTTACAACCGGTAAGGGTGCGTGTCCAGTATCTGAACCGTTGGCTTCTATTTCCTTCTAATTATCTCGCTTTTACTAGTCCTTTTTCCACACACCCTTGCTCAACAACGCCATGTGTAGTAAAACTAGAAAAGAGATGAGGTTAATTTATGTCATAGTCAGGATCCGTTTGAACTCTTCGCGGTGGAGAACATGATTACAACATTAGCCGCCTTATATTGTCCGATTCAGCAGTATAGTTGGTGGTAATTTACGAGCAATTTCGATGACATAACATGCCGCTGCCACTGTCCACGGTGACAGAGCAAGGGACGCTGGTAAAGGGAATCTTCAGGAGCAAAAACCGATATTATCGCTCCAGCTGAAGCGTGAATCGTGGGGTATAATTTATTTTTTCAATCTCAAGCATATGTTGACATGGGAATTGCATGTGTTGCTCTGCCCAAAAGGCACACACGTAAAGGAAGCAAACATTTCCGGCTATGCACCCGTTGTTGTCACGCTAATGAAATGATTTATCGGATCGGAAGTGATTTAATTAAGCCAACTACGTGCTGCGTGTGATCTAAGGATAATGGGACGATTTGTAGTCCGTTAAAATCCTTTCCTACATCGGTGAAAGCTCAGGCTTTGACACTGAAACGGGCTGCTAATGAGATGGAGAGGACAATGATACACATATCCTGTCTACCCGATAGTATAACGTAGAACTGGTACGTCCATTTCTAACAAGAACCCGTCATAATCGTTCTATTCTGCAGCTTAATCACGTCAGTTAATGAATTGTGAGCATATGTTACGCCCATACTACACCCTTGATCGCTGTGAACAATCAGAACAACATACATGGAGGAAGGGCCAAGTATGATGATGATGATGATAATGACGATGGCATTTAAGTGGCTTAAATATGGTTTAATGTTCCTAGCAATCGTTTAGCATGGAAAATTGTTCATTATACAAGCAAGTCACGATATTGGAGGCCATCCAATGACCCTCCCGGAACGTGACCTGAGAAAGAATGTACTTTTATTAATAAGTGTACTGATACAGCGTTGATTCTTTGCTGTAGTACATAGTTAACTAGCTTCTTTTGTCCGATTCCAAAAAGATCTAACTGCCTTGGCTCTGGTTATATACAAACTAAAATAAGCCTTCTTAGATATTTCTTGATGATACTAATAATAAATTAATGATCACGAAATGCAAGTATTTAATATGGAGTAAACAATTAACTGAAAATAAATTACATTTAATTTGGCTTCGGCGCTTCCATACTGCCGTATAACTTATGAAAACATTTGAGGCGTTTTCTAAGAATGATGCTATTTATTCCACTTGTCTAAGGGAGCAAACAGGCAACGTCAACGTCCAACGTAGGCAGCACTTTATAACACCAAATCCGAAGCCAATTATGGAAGGATTTTGTTGCACTCACATACACCACGAATACTACCAAGTCCGGTAGATCTTTATAACTCCAAAGCTAAACTTTATGTGCATGTCGTACTCACAAACAAGCACATGTCCGACAAATTTCTCTCCACCCAGTGCTGTCAACAACGCTAGTGATCGCTCACTCTGCTCACAACTGCGCAAAAGTACACCCGGAAAAGAGATTGTCCTGCTGGTTTGCATGTGCTTATTTATTTGCTTTTTTTTTGCTAAATTAAAGCTTGTTAACCGAGAGCAGTCTATATATTTCCATCCACTGTGCTCACTCGTTTGGGGCGCTAGCAAATCCTCTGTCCGGATATGCTTGTCCAGAAAATCTACTCTGTAAACTTCAAAGCTTTCACTAACGGTGACTTACATTTGCTCGTGTATTCCTCTATCGAATATTCGCCTTAGAAAGAGACAGCACATCACAGCCGAGTGAAGAAATGTAGGAGCATTTCAATCCAAATTAACTTCCCACACTTCTAGGCAACGGGTAGGAATCACAAAAAAAACCTCACACGGACTTTCAATACGCCCTAAAAGGAAACCACCAACTAAGCCGGTGATGGTGCTGCTAGTCGACTTTATTAAAAATTGTTTGCTTTTCATGCATGTATGCTCGTATATTGCAATTTGTTGGTAATCCTTAAACTTATTATTACATCCCGGTTCGTCGCAGGTGTGCGTTCCCGGTTCAAGCTATACCTAAGGCAAGATGGAAACCTGTCCAAAGCGCGGTACTGATGAAATTTTGCCTCGCACCGTATACTGGAGTCTTATCCGATCGAAATACGCCGCATACATGAACCACTCTTCAATCCCGAAACTTTCAAAGTTCTCTTTCTACGGGAGCTCTCAAGAAGCGTTCTAAAACGAGACCATGTGAGAATGCCTTTTCGCGGCGGCTATGCCTTTGCTACAGCGAACGTTACATTTGCATACATCATTATTCCGGTGCAATGGAATGATCCTTTCACTACTTTCACACTCTCATCTATGTCTGGGAAAAGTTCTAGGAAAGCCTTTTTCTCGTACATTTTTTATCCTTTCATCTCATCACGACTATCGAGCAGCTACTTATATGTGCCGCTCTATTTTATTGCTTCTCGTTACTCAATCACTCAAACTCAACATTCTGTTTTTCAGGTAAGGCTAGCTGACCATTGAATGAAATCATAATCATGCACCGTTCGTTACGAGACTGTATGCAAAATTGAAAATATTATTGTAAGTAAAATCACAAGATTAATGTTGTCACAACACTAACCCATTACGTACAATTATGTCCATAAAAATAAATAAATCCTTTTTCCTTTTGGTTTGGATTAACAAACATAACAAGAATATAGCAAACTCGTTTTCTTCGCCGAAACGCATATCGTTATATTGTCTAATCTCTAAAATAAAAACAAGCACTAAACCGTACCAACGGACGGCTAAATGAAACCTCTTAAGAGGTGGTAAGAAAAAAGCCACCCTTCAGGATCACTAACGTAAACCCAACCCGGATAATAAAGTCTCCATCAAACGAAAGCATCACGGAAGGCACGAAAGCATCGGAGCTGGCATGCCACAAAACCACAAAAATCAATCAAACTTCCTCACCATTGCTTATGCACGTGTCCTACCGAAAGGCCCGAAACGTACAATAAAATACACAATCCGGTGGGAGTTGAAGGAAGCAGCAACGACGACAAAAAAAGAAGAAACAAATTCTAGTCAAATAAAACAAGACAAAAAGCTTTTTCTTTCCTTCACTCTTAGACACTCATTGGGGGGCTTCCGTTGTCATTTTACGTAAATAAATTAAAACGACGACCTAGAAACAGAATCAAAGCTCATAAACCAATCGCTGTCATGATGCGATTTGCTGCTGATTTCATCGCCGTACATCAGGCAATACTTAAGGTACGGTTCTAGCAAGCCAAACTAACAGACGTACTAGCTTTTGTGACAGTACGTCCAGTAAAGGAAGAATTAACTTTTGGGAAAGATTCGGTTTGTTTGAAAAAGTTTTCATAAACAGACTAAATGGTACACTAATATGAATATATTTATTTTCAAATTTTTCTGTTTGTGCAATATTATTATGAATAATAATTTACCCAAAATATATTTAAACGATAGATTTAGGGATAAAAGTTCAGCAATATTTTCTTTTTCTTTTAAAAGTTTTTGCAACATTGCTACAGCCTTTCCTATTGTTCATGATAATTGGTGCTTAAATTTTTCTAATTATATATTTAGCATCATTCAGAATCAGAATCAGAATATATTTTTTATAAACAACAAGAAAACAACAAATCTACTCATTGCAACTGTTTTCTTTGTGAGCATGTTCTTGTTAAGCATTTCACTTCCTTCCACGCTTTCCGTACATCTTTTACTAACACAAAAAGACCTACAATTGCCAAACACCAATGGCAGGCGAAGACGCGCTCGTTCGCGCAACTGTCACCGTCAAGTGTCCTGTGGCTTTTTTATGACGCCACGGAGTTTTTACACCACGTGATTTCATGTTTACGAGCGACTTGTTTGTGCCATTCCCGTTTTCTGTCCACCTGCCCCATCTTCACTACCTGCTTCACTCTTCACACCCAACAGCCCAAATCACACACCAAGCGTACGATGTATAATAACAGCATGTATAATCGATCAATATGCTACCGAACTCCCCGTTTCGCTCGTTTCGTCGACATCCGCACAAGGAAACAACCTCATATTCTTCATTACTCCCAAACCACCCACCGTTGTAGCCAACTAAGTTGCGGGTGGCACGGTACAGTGTGCTCTACTGATACGCCGCTATGCTTCCTTCTTATCCTTACGCGAACAAAACATCAAGCTCAAGAAGGGAAAAGAGACTACCCTTCTATGCCGCTTCCTTCATCAATTGTAACAGACGATTGCAACTCCACCTTGGGCCACCCTCTTCAACCTTCATTCTGCCTCATAAGCTCTTCCTTACTACCAGCGACGCTTTACCGGTTCTAGACGAGCGACCAGTTTTCTAATAACAATGCCCAAACAATTTCTTGACGAGAGTACCCCTCCACTATACGGTAGGTGCACACGTTCGATGGTCGTTCGATGTTGCATGCGATAATCGGGCGATGTCTCAGCTCCCTAGCGTCCCTCAACAGCTGTCCCCGTTTAAGCGAACTGGTGCGGAAATGAACGACGGAAAAGAGTGTGTCATAATTATTCAACCATCCCTCAGTCCGAACCGAAAGACCAAAACCGAAAGGACATCAATTATTCATGTGTTTTGCTGAGCACCTGGGCAGGAGTTAGGTCGATGAGATGTCGATAACGGGTACGCGGTGTCAGCACAGTACCATAGAGAAAAAATCAATGTGCAAAGTATTTTTCAACATTGCTTGCAAATCTTCAACCAATGATTTTGTATCATTGAATCAACATAATCAATCGTTTATATTTAATTGAAATACATTTAAAACTAATCATCAAGGAATGGAACGTTTTAATATAGTCTTTGATAAATTGTTCAGAGAAATCATTAGCTACGGCAAAATTTTTGTAGACAATTACATAATTGTATAAAATTAATTAGGGGAGGCCCGGAGATAGGTGCGATAGCGGCGCCGGTCTTTACACGGCAGGACCGGGGCTCAAGTCTCAGCTGGGCCGTTCCCCCATAGTGAGGACTGACTATCCAACTATGCGGTAACAATAAGTCTAGTAAGCCAAACGAAATGGCAGGCATGGCCTAAGAGGTCGTTAGGCCAAGAAGGAAGAAGAAGACAATTAATTAGATATTCATAAACAAATTTAAAATATCTGTATATAATGAAGATACAATCTGAGTTATACCATTAGTTACCATTTAAACTCATTAAAAGTAATTAGTTTGACGGTGGTAATGATTGCCATATATGATAATATGTTTAACTTTAAAGCATATAATAATGTTATATTAACGATATTCCTTTACAATCAAATTGCGTCTAATATATCGCACTTTCATGTATAATATGTAATCATTATCTCATTCTATTTAGTGTGCTCCATAAAAAGCTCCAATTTACGATCCACGATACAAACAGTCAACTGTCCATAGTGAATTATGCACTTGTTGACAAGACAAGCGAACCGTACTAAATGAAAACGTTCACAGTCTGCGCTGAAATGTGTTGGAATTGGAGAGAAAAACAATTTTCCTTTCTTCACACCACTTTCCGTGCTGGACCATCGCACTCTGGTTGGTGTTATGTACTTTCGTAGTGCTGTTGGAACGCTTCCAGGTAACTTGAGCCTTTTTGCTGTAGCAACGCCTAAGTGCGTGAAGAAAAAATGGCTCATATTCATATGTGCATGTGAAAGTGGAGCGGCAATCCCATCGCGACGTCGCTCACGTTGCCAACATAGAAACGAGGTATTAGTCCCTTTCGGGTCTGCGGCATGAAAACCAATTTTCATATTGAGAAAACTCACTCTTGAGATTTCAATTATGCGTGCATACTACCTACCACCCACTTGGACTTCGCCGGCTCTTAGGTCGGGCGCGAATGGATAAGAAGAGAAAGTTATGTTCCGGGATCATTTTACAATGCTTTCTCTTTCTTGCCGTATTTCTCTCCAGACCTCTCTCTCTTTCTCTGGCGAACGGATGTCGTCGAATGAATAATGACAAAACTTTCCACTCTCGACGAAGAACAGCATAAAGATGGGAAATGGGAAACCAACAAAGCGTCCATAGCGGTAACATTCGAACAACATCGGTTTTGGGCTGGTGTTAGTAAAAGTCCATGGTTGAAATTTCGCGCACACATATATTTGCACGTCTGCCATTGGCAGCGATACTTTCACCGAAGTCGTCATAATATGTTCATATTTATGCTCACCCACTTCACCTATCCGCAGTTCGTTTCCTCTATCGACACACACTCATACAGACCCGAACAACAACACGTTCTGCCACTAAGCGAAACCCATTTCCCAATGCGCCCTGTTTTCCGCCAAATTTTAACATCGCAGCGTGTACGAAAAATTTACTTACAACGAAATGGTTCTCCACTTTTCGTCATCTACTACAGTCACCTAGGCGCGAATGTCACGATATTGGGTGCGGGTGGGCTTATGGCTTATCGCTTTCCTAATTTTTCTTCTTTTACACTCTCCGTACACATGTCACAGCTGCGAATAGCATATCAGTGTGAAATAAAATTTTCCATCGCGTACGACCGACTTTCTACCACTCGTCAGCCAAACCAAGTCACACTAATTTTGCGCAATCGCTGCAATATGAATGAGTGAACGAGTTTTCTTTTTTTGAAGAACAGCATAAAGGTGGGAAATGGGAAACCAACGAAGCGTCCATAGCGGTAACATTCGAACAACATCGGTTTTGGGCTGGTGTTAGTAAAAGTCCATGGTTGAAATTTCGCGCACATATATTTGCACGCCTGCCATTGGCAGCGATACTTTCACCGAAGTCGTCATAATATGTTCATATTTATGCTCACCCACTTCACCTATCCGCAGTTCGTTTCCTCTATCGACACACACTCATACAGACCCGAACAACAACACATTCTGCCACTAAGCGAAACCCATTTCCCAACGCGCCCTGTTTTCCGCCAAATTTTAACATCTCCGTGTGTACGAAGAATTTACTTACAACGAAATGGTTCTCCACTTTTCGTCATCTACTACAGTCACCTAGGCGCGAATGTCAGGATGTTGGGTGCGGGTGGGATGGCTTATCGCTTTCCTAATTTTTCTTCTTTTACTCTCTCCGTACACATGTCACAGCTGCGAATAGCATATCAGTGTGAAATAAAATTTTCCATCGCGTACGACCGACTTTCTACCACTCGTCAGCCAAACCAAGTCACACTAATTTTGCGCAATCGCTGCAATATGAATGAGTGAACGAGTTTTCTTTTTTTGTCACCCCTTTGCCTCATAGCTACCGATGTCCTTGAAGGAGAACAAGAAATTGCTATGGATATCGGGACGAATGCTAACGTTTCGGGCGCAATCGCCACACACCGATGGCCATAACTTACACGAACGATGGCAAAATCTGTCGTCCATATTTCTGTATTGCTCTCTAAAAGCGCCAAATACTCTGTCAATTTCTTTCCCTCTGAACCTACAGCGATACGTGTTGGGAAGCATTTTTTTTATGACATCATCTTGATTTGATTCCTTCTGCCTCTATTAATGGTCTTTCGTTTGCGAGGTTTCTTATTTGTTTTTTCTTATAGGACTATAAGACGACTACGTTTGTTTATGGGTGTGTCGTAGTTTCAGTAGAAATAATTATTGGTTTCACTTGACACTCTAAAACTTTACCTTCCTGGTGACAAAATTTAGCATCAACAACATAAACGTTGGGTTACGCACAACCTGGTTGTGCTGGTTGCAATCCGGTCAAACTAAAGCCTGAGGAAACTTTTCCGTTCAAAATACTTATAGCGATGGACGAAGCTATGACTGTATAGTACCTTTGTAATCTCAATACTCACATACACTCTGAGACATAGACTATGACGATTTTTTCAACCGATCCCATCATCGGTCATGTCATAAGAATGGTACTAGACGACCCGGCCCGCATAGTCGGTTTGGTCGTCCATATGAACAAAATCGGTGTGGTAGGCCCAAACTGAGCTGGATTGAAGGTGTTGATGCGTCCGCTAGAATGGTCAGGAAATTGGAACATCAGATGACCGCATCCAGAGAGCGGAATGCACGATTTTAATTGCTAGCCAAGACCGAGAAGCGGTTGTAACACCTATTTAGTTGTTAAGTAAGACATAGCGTTTTATTTTTTATTTCAATAGTTCATATGCAATTTATGTTGTATTTCCAATGTAATATGGCAAAAAAGGGTAGTGAAACACGAATCGGGACTGTCTATCCGTACGCTGGACTGACTATCCAGCTAAGGGTCACCTAAGATAACGCTAAAGACGCGCAGATTTTTCTGCTATACCACCAAAAGCCAGGGTAAGTTTTCGGAGTTGTTAATGTTCTGGTAATGGAAAACTTCCACCATCATGCTTAAACTATATTCCATCACTAGATAGATCTTTGCTTAGCGCAGATTTTACTACTATTCATTCAAAGATGACACAGTATACCAGTCTACCAACTAAAAACAACGGAACTTATACATTATGCTGTAGCTATGCGGAGCAAACAATGCTCAGAGGGATGTAATTTTATGAAGATAAAGTTTTTTACCCATTTCTACCGAATGAAAAATGTTCCTCTACTGTCCATGCTCGAAACACTAGAGCGAATCTTTCGCACTGCAGAATGTGTGAATAATGGAACTTTTGCTAATGTGAAATACTACACCCTAGTATCAAGGATCCGACGGTGAAGGATACCGTTCTGGAGAGGTTTTTATTTACCATTTTTCGTTCAACTCGTACAATCATTACCACCGTTTTACCCCAGTGTTTTGGTTTTGCTTCTTATTTTTAATATTTATGTGTGTGTTCTATTGTTTCTACATTTACGTTTTCTTACCAGAAGGAAAAGACAATTGTGAAAGATGTATAAATTATGCACCGATGAAATACTATCCTAGAAACTCTACACCATCGGAGCTGACTGGACTCCCGACCTTCTCCCATTTCTGCTCTTACTAACAATCTAGTGAGATAAAGGTCGCCAGGAGCTACATTTGTTAAGAAAGAAGTTTTCTCCCTCTCACATGCCATCCTTTTTTTGTTTCGACGAAACTCTACTCTTGTAGCACTCCTTGGGCACCTTGAAACTTAAAACATAGAACACAAACTTTGAACCGGATGCAGTTTTTATCGTTTATCATTGTTATTAATGATGCAGGTTGAAGATAATAAACTTTCTACAAAAACTAGCTATTCCGAACGAAATGTTGTAGGGTTTTTAAACTGTGTGTGTTATTCAAGCAAAGAATTGGTGTATTATGTAAAAATTGTATATGTAACATGCATTTCGTAAATTAGTCGATGCAATGTCGAATCGAGTATTCGACACAAACACTACAAACACAAGCAGAATTTAAAGGATAAAAAATTGATTTTATAGTTACAGATAAAAAAACACACCCTCATCGAGTACGGTTGTGTTTTTCCACTGATAATTACTATGGCGTGTTTTGACACAAAACTACCATATTTTTCTAGTCAGGAAGTGTAAATATCGATTTTTGAAACATTTTTTTTGTGCTTCTGATTTCAACGGCGCTAGCAAACGCATCTCCACCACAAGTGGCTACAAACCATCGTGCAACGTTACAGGCATGATACACAGAGAAAGGACAAACAGAGCGTCCAGGCAATAGATGCTAGAACTCATTGTGAAAGTCCGCACGTAAAGCTGGTATTTAATTTTAATGACAGAGTCAATTAATGTAATTTCGCCCCCTTGCGTGTAATCCATTTTGTTGTTCCCATTCGTTCGTTTTCAAGTCCGGTGTCCAGCGGACCAGCCCCAGCGTCAAATGCTTCCGGAAAACTGAACCTTCTGTCGGGTCTTCAGGATGTTCGATTGAATGGAAAACTAATTATATTTATTGAATTGATTTTGTACCTTCCAACTGCAGATGGATGGTTTCAACGCAGGCACGCGCAATAATGGGAAAAGGGTACCACCATTGCAGGTGGAGAATGATTATCAAACACAGTGGAAAATTTTATCCTGCTCGAGTCATATTTCTTGACTTAAGTTACTTAAATGATTGCACTTGCATTTGTAGGCTAGTGTTGTTTATGGTTTTTCGTACTATTCAATTGTGGTGCTAGAATGTTTGAATCTCTATACGTTGTCTCAACATTCCACAAATAAGTATTCACACAATTATTAAATAACAACCTCTTTCTTTGTCAAAAATTTAGTCCTTAAAACGGAAAGGCTTACACTATCTACTTCAACCGAACCGCAGCTGCTCAACGTACTCAAGCCCAACGATTAGTAGCGATGAAATCGAAATCGATATCAAGATAAGCGAAGCGCCCCAACACGAGTTTTGTAAAATGCTGCAAAGGCAAAAGTGGTCCTGCTAAACCCATTCTGCCCTTACCATCGTTTGTCACTTCCGGTTCCGCTTTGGCTCGACCCGTGGCTCGAACTTCCCATTCCTTCCGTTTGAAGTGATTAATCGTTTTTTTATCTGAAGCACATCTTTGGCTCTTGCCGTTCGTAAGGAAAAAAGGATGAACTGCCGGGTTCGATTTCAATCGCGCTTCGTATTACTTGGCTGTGAAGATTTATTCAACCCCACCCGTATTTGCACGAATGTTCCGGAGTCGGTAGCGGTAAAACTATGGACACGAGAGTCGCCAACTGGCTAGTCGCTTCCGCCACGATAACTTTCCCACATGGTTTAACCACTTTCCGTTTCGTGAAATTTAATTTCCAACACTATTTCCCCCACGCGTATTCCGCCGGTTGTCGTATGTATTGTTCAAAGGAGGATTTATTCGTTTTCTAAAACCTAGCATGCTGTTTGCTTGAATGCTGAGCTCGGTCAACCGAAGGAATGGAAATGAATTTCGTGATTTCGGTCGAATTCAATTAATTTTACTTCACATTACACACATTTCGGCCACGCAACGTGTACGGAGGCTCTACGAAAGACCTTTTAGATTTGAAGAAAACAAAAAAAAAGCCACCAGTTCTCAAGAGTTGTACAGGGGAAAGCATCTGAACACTCTTCAGCAAATGTCAGCTTCGTTTGCAAGTCGGAGGAGTCGTAGTGTGTGTATGTGAGCAGCTCATGCGTATCCTGTGACCATGTTTGGATATGCAGATTACATTGGCAAACCGAGCGTGTTCGGCGTTCGAGTGAAGCAACATGACTTAGCCCTTTAATAGGGACGCCGAAAGGTGCGGGAGTGCGGGTAAGCACACGGGAGTGCCCAAAGACAATCTCGTTATTTTGATTCGCTGTCGATTTTATTTTTTACGCTTTACATTCGTACTGTAGTTTACTCCTTTCAATCACTTTTTCGTTCTACTGTATTCGGTATAATGCTTTCTTCTGGTCGCTTGTTTCGGCTCTCCTACTAACGGGGAGTGGGTTTAGGTTTCTTTTGAGTCTTTTTTTTTTGTTTTTTGTCTTCTGCCTCCGTCGAGTAAGCTTTTGAGCATGTACTGGTGTCGTGAAATTTTGTAAATGGTGCGATATCTTACACGTACAGCAAGCATACAGACAGTACATTTTACTAACGTGTTTTTCTTGGTCCATCCAGAGTCGTCTTGGAAACCGATCCATTGTAGTGGGTGTTCATTTTTCCTAGTATGAAAAGCAGAACCAAATGTGTTCTCACACGAGAGATCAAATAAATGGAGGACAGCTAGCCGGAACATGGGGTTGAGTTAGGAGCAGCAGCAAGCGAGACTAGCAAAGATATTCGACATTATTCCACATTGTTGTATCGTTGATATGATTGTTATTTTATTCTGGCTTCTGAAAAGCGGTACGATGAGAAGTTACCACTGTGATGCGAAGGTTTTCACTGTTGCTTTTGAAACGAGACCGAATCCACCACTATTGTGGGTATGCAACAGGATCAAAGACCATGCTGTAGAGATGCTGTTGCAAACGATTGAAAAGGTTGTGTCAATATCATTCCATACCCATTTGAAACAAAATAGCCTCTCGCTATGCAAATCGGATATGCTTTGATGCCAATAGACGCTCCCATCTTAATTCATAAAAATATGCTAAAATAACCTCGAAAGTCAACCATTTCAACCAATTTCCTGGTCAGTGTGATGCGAAATGCAAATGAAAATAGCAAATTACTAAATTAAAATGATCATAATAGTTTGGCCCCGTTGCTGGGACACCCGTTGTTGCCAAACGGAGCACTGATACGCTCTAGACGCACATTAAACTTTTGCTGTTGTCTTTTTTAAGCAGAACATAAAAATACTTTCCATCTTTGCAAGAAAACATTCTTTCCGCTGAATGGCTTAAGCGATTCTGGCGAAAGATTAAACCACTTGAGAGAAAGTTAAATTTCTCCATCGCCCAAGCGTCGCCCAGCGAACGGCGAAAGATAATGAACTTTTCTGTTCGATGAAGATACTTTCAAGTGGGCGAGAGAAAAAAAACAACATAAAATAAATAAAAAACCATTACTTTACTACCCATCCCTTTTAACGTGAGTCAGCGAGCGGTATCGACATTTTTCCTATCACTTCCGAGGATGGAATGAATAAAATAATAAGAAATGGCTCTTCCCTGCCCGCTTCGGTGCTTTGTCGGTTGCAGTTCCAGCGGGCGTAGGGATCGTGTTGCATGCCTTCTTATGCTTCTTTTTCTTTTTAAATAAAAAAGCACCCCCCTCACCGAACATGGCCGGAGGTGGTAATGGCAGCAAACTCGGGACGATCTCATTAAAAATCCAATTAAGAAAATGCAGGGAGGGTGCAGAAATGTATGATGATGATGATGAAGGAAAAAAAATCCGTCTCGTGCTACGCGAAACGGGCGCTCCACTATGTGCCAATGGTCGGTGAGCTGGCAGCGGTCGGTGAGGATAGACGGGTGAAACAAAAAAAAAAAAAGTGTGTACATCTAAAATTCAAATTACATCCTTCCATTAGGAGAAACGAAGTGTATGAAAAACGGAATGAAGGAATGGAAAAAATATCCTCCTCTCTAGGAAAGTCCACCCCGGTTCGCGCAAATTTCACAACTTTCCCCGGTCGTCCTTTTTCTCCCTTCGCAAATAGAATAAAACGAAAAAACAAGACTTTCAAACACTAATGTTTCACTCGCTTCGTTGCAAAAGTTGGAAATATGAGGAAAAACAAAGTGGAGAAGAAACTGTGCAAAAATGCAAAACCAAGCCAAATGCTCCGGTTTTTGTAGAGCAGCAAGCACCAACGAACGATTCACGCCATAATCGAGAACACCCCATTCAATTTAATTATACGACGAATCAGAAAAATTCAGATAGATAAAGCGAACGGAGAGACTGCTCCATGGAAATGATTCGGTTGGGGGCTGAATTGTTGGTGTGAAAATACGAAAGCATGACATTCTTTTCGCTTCCAAAGCGCCAAAGTTCTCTATCCGTTTCATTCGTTCCATCCATTTGTCGGTCTGTCATCGGACAAGTGTTATAAAGTGATATTAAAACACAAACAAAAAAAACACCCGAGTGATAAAAGTAAGAAAACAAAACAAAATCTTGATTTCTACCATTGCGAGCGGCGTTGCTGGCCGAATGAAATGCCGCACCAAAGGGATATTCCGGGTTTGAACGCGCAAACGAGAAAAAGCGTACAAAAGGAAATGACACAGGAATGGTGGGACCGTTTCGATTCCGAGTCCGACGCTCTGCTGCGGAAAAGTAGCGGAAATTAATATTGCATGTCGGCAACGGTGGTCCGTGCGGAAAGGAAAGATGGCAGTGGACCTGATCGAGTAAAAAATAAAACACCCTTCCTCCGATCCTGAAGAAGCAAGGCCTTTACCGGACGGACCTTACAGACAGAAGCACGAAATCAAAGTGCGGCGGCATTTTGTTTTAAAGCGTTGCGTCTCTCGATGGCGACACAATTAAATTCCATTGCCATCATCATTGTGCTGCATGGGCTTGGTCAGGAAATGGTGAAGTGGAGCATCACGATCACCCGCCCCCCTGTGCCTTTCGATTCCAATGAAATCGACTGCACATCAGACCGCTGCTGGGAGACGAAAGCAGAAACTGACGACCGGGGAAATTACTTTCATTATGGTTTCCAACTGATTGCTTCTTGGGTTTATTATTACTTAGTCGTAATTCTCGTCGTGCTTTTGCTACCCAACTCAAACATAATGCTTCGGAATTAATGAAGCACTTTGGAGGAAAAACTGTCCCGTACGATAGCCGAGGAACTTAAATCCGTAAAATTAAATCATCCCAAGCGAACAATAATAATCTACGTCCACGGGTGACGATGATGATGGGTACTGAGCTGCTAATGTATTCATAACATTTTTGAAATTAAACGCATTTCGAATGAAATGAACCGAGAACTGTGTCAATGGCATTAGTAGTTGTTTCAATTTAATTTCATGTGGATTACTTGTGTATAAATGTAAACATTTAGGTTTTTTTCGAACTTTAATCCGCAAGCAGGTTAAATATAAAATACGGATGTGCGAAAGAGTAACCAGGTTGCAGTTAACATCATCAATTTCAATACATACTTATGAGACGCTATAAAAACTTTGCAGAAGTCCTCGATACTATCGAAGCCTAGCGAGTTTCCTGTATTGTCCCTTCACACGCAAAAATTGAAGAGGAAATCTATCAGTTGTGGACAGCATTCCTTAGTGGTATATGTGAGTATTGGGATTATTTCTACTTTTGTCTATCGCTACAGGTATTTTGAGTGGAAAAGCTGTAGTTTTACGGGTTGGCAATCAGCACCCTTGTGCGTGTGTCAACATCTACGTTGTTATCGGTGCCGACTTTTGACTTTTAACCCATGGTTGGACGACTTCAGAGATGTGGTAAACTAGACAAGTTATTTCATTATTATACAAAAACTTTACAAGGAAAAGGTTTCTTATTCCTCTCATCACTACTATTAACAAACATTCTAGGCTTTAACAGACAATTGTAATTTTCGCAAATGTATGACGTAGCTAAAACTGTTACGACGCAAATACAGACTTTATATTTTCCAAGTTGATTCGAAACATTTGTTTTTTAACAAGTTTTAAAATATGAACAAAGCTATGTACTGATTTTTTAGTTTGCTAACATGGTACACATCTTTAAAGAAATAAATAATCGAGCATAAAGGAAGAGATTTACTTAAAGCTGAAAGCAGTAGGAATACATGTATCTCCAATATTCATAAACGTAATGTGTACTGTGTAAGCAGCTCTGCTAGTGACTGCTGTGGGCTAGCTTTAACGTACACATCTTCAGCAAAATCCTTTTGACGCATCTTCTTTAACATGCTATCGATCTAATACTTTTATCTGCTAGCGTCGACAAGTAAACTAGCCCCGCATTTGAAGGACAACAAGCGTTATATCCTATCTTTAACTTAAGGGCAAAATATGCTTGCTTCCGTTTCCGATCCCTTAGCGAACTGGGACGGAACCTTTAAGGTGTAGAAAAATAAAACACGGTCAAAAGCAAAAGCATATGTTCGTGCACCGCTCGAGCAACTCACCGGTAGCTTCGGACACTGACCACCGTTGTCGTCTGGGTGGCTTTTGGTGCTATAACCTTCAGTTTGTAGCACCACCAAACACAGTAAAACCTTTTTGCTGCATTCGTCTTCCCAAGAACGCCTCCCGGACTGCCGAGTTAAAGCCATTTGCTTTTGTTCACCTTCGATTTTTTCGCCGGCCCGTGAGTGGCGGTGACCCTTCGGTCGGTGGCTGGAACAAACTACGTACTCTTGGGAAGGCCTCTACAAGTGTCAGCAAATCGTCCAACAGCCAACAAAGGTTGCAAAGGTTAACCGCTTTAGAGTGGTGGAATACTACCGTTCGTAATGTTTTTTTTTCCTCCTTCTCCGAGACTTTCGAGTACGGAAGCGTTTGGGACTGACTGCGTGAGCCTCCAGGTTCAAGCGGGTACGTTTGATGATTCTTCCTTCCTAGAATCGGACTCGGCGTAGCGGAGCACAGCATGACTTTGAACAATCCATCGTGCCGCAGATGACGTCCCATGATCTGCCCTCCCCCGAAGTACGCTTCTGCTATCGTCCTTGGACGTATGACAGTTCTCTCGATTGAGGTCAGCACCTGTGTGTGTAAGCGGGCTCGGCTAGTGATATCGGTGTAGCAATTTTCCATCGCAAAGAAACGAACAAAAAAATTACACGAAATGCCTGCACCAAAAACAGCTTTACGGAAAGGAAGAGCGTTTCTGTCTGTCGTAAAACATCACTTTATGCTGTGCATCATTTCAGCGAAGGTCAAACGGAAAGTGCTTGAAAAGTGTTTAAAGTCTCTTTTGGATACTCAGCTGTCTGGCAGGAGTCGTATACGGTGTGGTCTTTTAAACAGTGATTCGAGCAATATCCAGTTTACGATCGTGCTTTTTTAAAGCCATTTTGGTTGGCCACAAAATAAAAGGATTGAATGAAATCGGCCGTTTCCAGTGCTTTAGTCCTTTTCATACTCAGTTGGTTATTACTTTCTAACCCAACTTTACATGAAGTACGACATCAGTCAGTTTAGCTTGTGCACTGCAACCAGACCGTTTTTATGATACCAGTTTATGCAGAGCCTGAAAGTATGATGATCATAACTCGTTTAATTAGAAAGAATACGTACTATTAGTTCTCGGATTAGTTTATTTCGCACAATTTCACATTCTGTATCATTAAATCATCATTATCAACATGAAAACGACGGCTCAACATTTCTTAATTAGTATATGTAGTTTGTAGTGTTGTGTAGTGTCGCATTTCGGCATCAATGCAATATATTTAGCATACTCTTAACGTCAAAACAATCACATAGTATTGCCTGTTATGCATACAGGTGCCAACGCTGGTAGATTCATCCATCTCCACCATCCAAACCAAACAACCAACAACCGAGCGGTAATAAGATTTCGCATCGAATCACTCGTATTTCAATCGAGACTCGTTTTCGATATTGCCTCGTTACCAACCCGGGCCCGGAATCCGTTTATTGGTTCGCTTTTCAATTTTGCAAATTTTGCACCAACACTCTCCAAGAAACGCGGCAGGGGTAAGAACGTGCAGAAGCAATGGCGCTTGCCAAACTGCCATTTGCAATCAAAACCACTTCCCTTTTCTGGCGCAAAAAAAGCCAGATCCTAACAGAAATGAAACCAAACCAAAGCAAATCGGGAGCTTTTCTTTTCCAACCCACACACACACACATACACTCACAGGCTACATGTGCGAATGAATGTACGAGTGTGTTTGTGTGTCTGTATGTGTATAGGAGTGTCACATACATCTTTGGTGTCAACTTCAGTCATCATCCACGCGTCTCTATATATTCGTCAATCTGCAACCCCTCACCCGTCGGAGCTCCCTCCATCGTCAAGCTGCTCAACACGACGTCATTAAAATAATGGAAAGCCGTCGGCAATTTTCATCTTCACTCGGTGGTGTGTGACACGAGAAAGCTCTTTATTGCTCCAAGAAACGCGCGCTGCTTTCCTGCGACGAAGCGATTCCCTGGCCCGTTTTTACGAGGAACAAGGGAAACCAGGAAGGCACGAAAGAAACAAGTGGTTCAAGGAGATTTTCTTCATTCGCGCGTTACCATGGAAAACCCGCCTAGAGTGTGAGAGTGTGTAGCTGGGAACACCCTTTTATTCCACCATCGCCATCTCGTGTGACGTCGAATTGAATTCGCGTGTGCAAATTTCCCCTCCTACTGCCTGCGATTTTCCAACCACACGTTCCACCACATTCAGCCTTCCCACCGGCCCATTTTTTCCTTCCAATCGCGTTGCTACGAAGGGGTGCTACTGTATGCGGATGTGTTTGTATGTGTGTGTGAGTGTTTGTGTGTGGCATGCTTTTACTTTATTTTGCGCTTCTACCAATTTTCATTTCTATGCCCTCGACCACCTTCCTCAAGCATACTCACACACACACACACACACATTTGCAACCAACATTCGCAGGAGGCTGTGAAAAACGAAGCTTCTGCCCTTTGCTAAGTAACGGGCAAAAATCGGTAAGCGGTAATGGTAAAGGTTTTCTTCTTGCTTCTTACGTATTCACCTTACATTAGAGCCGGTAAGCAGGAGCAAACCCCACAGTCCCGGAGAAGCCCGGAAACCGGGAGTTGGTCGTCCTCGTTCGTTGGCCCGCGCTAGAAGATGGAAAGTAAATTGATTTTTATTCAACTTTCTCTTCAATTTGAGTTTTATTTATTTACGTGTCTCGTGCCCGTTAGTGTGGATATGTGGTAAGGTGAATGTGTCCCTTGCTTTTCGCATGCTTGTTTCGCTACCATGGCACCGCGATATGGGAAAATGAGCTTTCTTCTTCGACAACTCAAAAGCAGGTACAAATCAAGCTGCAAGAACCACACAATTTATTTTATTTCTTGCTTTACTGGACCAACATTTAAGTTGTAAGGCTAAAACGAGCTTCTTGTTGCACAAACAATGTTTCTCAAACTTTCTAAGCTGTTGTGACATTCCCTGTAATGCGTAAAGGATTAAAAAGGAAATCATCAACCGTGCACGTGAAAGATCACGCCTCCTATCATACATACACACATACACGCCATCCGCATATAATGATAGAAAGCAACAGAAGCAAGATGCAAACACATAATTCCCATACGTGTACATGGAACGGTTTTTATTTATTCATTTTTTTCTTGTTTGCATTCTTTTCTTCGCTTTCGTCGCTTGCTTGCTCTCCGACTATTCGATTACGTATGCAGCCGATGGGACTTGGGGCTCATCTACATAAGACATACAACATCGCTTTAGGCTTACACTTTGCGCCCATTTGCAACGGAATGCGTTAAGCGAAGCCAACAACTTCCAGCAGGGGTTTGGCCCCCGTATCAAAACCTCATATCCGCGGAGTTTTATTTCCAAACAGCAAAATGAGGAGAGCAACCTAATCTCGACAGAGAAGCGAGACGGTGGCGTACGCTGTGAGCGCGGCAAAGAAAGAATCGGAATGTAAAACGAGCTTCGCGCAAAGGCACACGGGGCAATCGAATGAAGAAATTGAACTACGTCAAAGCGAAACGAATTGCTTGACTCGTCGTCGTCGGCCGGAAGGATGGCAGGCGCAGGAGGTTGCGCGGGTGATGCGCGGGTGAAGGGGGAAGTAAAGCTTCGATGAGCATGGAAATGGCAGGCGAGAGCGGAACCGGAAATGCACGAAGGCGTTGTGCCGGTTTGGCGACGGGCAACGGTTCGGGGAATGCCAGCGCATGGCAGAATTTCATTACAACGCTAACGAACGCTGCCAACACAGAGCCTCGAAACGGGTTTCCTAACTACGGAACGGTGACCTGCGCTAATGCTATTGATTCCTTTTTTTTTTCTTGGCAAATTCGGTCTCGTTACGGCCGCTGGTTACAAATGGACAAAGCAACAACTTATCGTCGAGAACGGTCAATACTGGGAGCCGTAGTTTAATGCTTGAAACCAATTTAAAGTCTCTCAAAATTTTAGCAGAAGTAAAAAATGGTGCTAAATTTTCATACTGTTTTCTATGTTTTGCATTAGAATGTTATACACACAAACAAATAAGATAGTAGCAACCATTTTCATTATATAGTTATTAGTAGCTTTGTTAACATAACATAGAATATTTAATTTTACTATTTATTTGAAGACGTTTTGTTTTGAAGCGTAAATGTTAAAACACTAACTAGAACAGGACAAGTCATCAGTAAGCAAGCAGACTGTTGTACATATCCTCAACGTAATTTAAAGTTATATTTAATTTTAATAGTTTCACAGAGACATCGTAAAAAGGCACATGCACTTAAACCGTTCAATCTATGTAAATTGTAATTTCAGCCGTATCAATTTTGCTTTAACTAAGCACGAAACTATCATTCAATGCAACCGGATATCCTATCGGCCAACTTCCGGTGGAGAATGGAACAAAATGTAAATTTAAACATTACACGACATAACGAATTAAGCTAAACCAGTACCAGATCGCTGCACAACTCCATTCAGCTCGGTTCATGGTGAAATTTATTCCTACCCCATGACTCTGCTCCTTCCACACATGATTTCCATGCTTTCCTAATTTCGCTAACTAACCACTAAAAGGGATAAATGTGCAGAAAGCTTCGTAAGCATTTTTTTGCAGCTCCAATTTTGGCCCGCTACCACTATCAAATGCCTATATTCGATCATTCACATTGCTCGGTCAAATGGGGGTTTGTGGGTAGAAATTACGTTCTGCACTTCGAAAAAGCACTTGGTGGTGCATTATAAATTACAAATTACAATAATGCTGCTCTATCCTACTGGTTGGCGATGTACTACTATTAATGCCACCAACAAATATCATAAAATCCCATCTATTTTCGCTAACCCAGCTCAAATTACGACTGCATCTGTCTGTCCCCGGCGTTCGAATGACAGTTGGAAAGCCTTCAGAGGGGTTTAATGTTAGTTTGACGAAGCATTCTGTTGAATAAAACTTCTTCTGAAGGGTCCAACTTTGTACCTCATTGCATTTTTGTTCTTTTATTATCAAACGAAGCTTTTCTTGAGCTGCAATTTGATGGAAAAGTCAATCATGAAATACCATTTACCAAACTTAAACTATGCTCCATTCATTTACGTTTGCTACAGGGGCAGTACTACATATTTTCATCTCAACTCGATACTTGGTCCGTAAATGCAAATGTACCTATATGTAAATGCATTCACATTTGGCCACTCTTCCAAACATCGCCACGGTACGAGCACGTAAAACTTCAATGATATTGCCAGAGAGAACATACTGGCTTATGCTCATCGTACCTACGCTTATTGTTCATAGCCTGCGAAAGAACCGTCCGATGGGTTAGTCAAAAGCCAAATTCACAAAAGCCATTAGCACCCATACGATTGTCAAACGCACAGCGACACAAACAGAAGAGAGAAACGGGAACGAAAAGGACAAAACGGAAGTGGTGTGATGGGACGCTACACTCATTCGCTTAATGGTAGTGGTGATGATAGTGGCTGTGAGACTAATGGCAACAAAACGATGGTACAGCACAGCCAGCGCTAGGAAAAAACTAGCAGGGCGAACGAAAAGAAAGCTACAAACAGAAAAGATAAAAGAATAAATGAATCAAAGCAACACGGGTAGAGATGCGTCAGAGAGAAAGAAAAAGAGAGAGAGAGAGAGCGTGAGAGTGCCAAAGCTCTTTGCACCACCCATTTTCATTTTCCTCGCTTCGTTTAGCGGCCTACCCAAGTGAAATGGGGCGAGAGTGAAGAAATGTTTACTGTGGTGCGGGTGTTTGTATGTGTGTGTGTGTGTGTGTGTGTGTGTGTGTGTGTGAGTATGGTGCAAAACAAGTGTGTGTGTGTGTGTGTGTCGCGGCATTTTATGGGATATGAGGGGCGAATTGGTGGAGTGGAAAGTAGTACCGCCACGAGCGAGAATGGAACGGAAAACAGCATCTCCCCTAGAAAAGGATATGTTGGAGACACCAGAAAATGAGCATCTTTGCTAAGGCGACGTCAGAAAGTGGTTCGTTCTGTGTATGTGTGTGTGTGTGCGCGCGTGTGGGTGGTTGGAAGAAAGGACCCGAGCCAGCAGCCATTTATTTCCATCGGCCGTCAACCCGTACGTGCGCTAATGTGTGAGGTATATAATGAGATGAATACGGTTCCACGGGGAAGAACGCGCTGTCCGTGTGGTGTGGTGTTGGTAAAAAGCGGAAAGCAAACAAAGGGAGGAAACGAACGATTATACGAATGGTTCCTGCACGATGCTACTACCATGCTTTTGCCGACGTATTAGTGAGCGAGATGTTTAAATGCCACTTTCTGACGTCGCCTTAGCAAAGATGCTCATTTTCTGGTGTCTCCAACATATCCTTTTCTAGGGGAGATGCTGTTTTCCGTTCCATTCTCGCTCGTGGCGGTACTACTTTCCACTCCACCAATTCGCCCCTCATATCCCATAAAATGCCGCGATTTTTCTTCCTGTTTTCTAGAGGAGTTTTGTTTTGCACCATACTCACACACACACACACACACACACACACACACACACATACAAACACCCGCACCACAGTAAACATTTCTTCACTCTCGCCCCATTTCACTTGGGTAGGCCGCTAAACGAAGCGAGGAAAATGAAAATGGGTGGTGCAAAGAGCTTTGGCACTCTCACGCTCTCTCTCTCTCTCTTTTTCTTTCTCTCTGACGCATCTCTACCCGTGTTGCTTTGATTCATTTATTCTTTTATCTTTTCTGTTTGTAGCTTTCTTTTCGTTCGCCCTGCTAGTTTTTTCCTAGCGCTGGCTGTGCTGTACCATCGTTTTGTTGCCATTAGTCTCACAGCCACTATCATCACCACTACCATTAAGCGAATGAGTGTAGCGTCCCATCACACCACTTCCGTTTTGTCCTTTTCGTTCCCGTTTCTCTCTTCTGTTTGTGTCGCTGTGCGTTTGTTTGCAGCATCCAATAGGATAGGGCACGGTACAGGAAAGAGTGATGGAGCCACATTTAATTTGCTGCTTTAATTAAGAGTGACGATGATACTCAACCGAGTGCGAGACTGAGACGGGGCGAAAAGCATTAGCAAACAGTTAGGAGATTGCTTCCTAACCAATGGACGCCATTTTCTTAAGAGTTTGTTTTATGCAATGTTTTCTCGTGTGCCGTTTTTGTTTCCCTTTAATTCATATAATGTATTACGCGTGCTCGTCTTCGTCTTACGTCCTTTTCTTGTCATTTACTATTTACTAAATGTGCTTTTCCATTTCTCTTGTTTTTTCTTTACAGGCATGAATGTTATTCCGTATTGGAATCAGCAAGATGAAACCAACTGCATTCATAGCAAGCAACAGAAGTATTAATTTATGTTGATGGTAAGTTTCTTTACATGACACAAGAGTTGTTTTCGTCTTTTTTTTAACTACAGTTACTTTCAACTGACATCTATTTATTGCACTTTCTTATTCCAGAACCATTTTTGATAAACATCTGCAATTGAACTTTTAACATTGGATGGCAGGGTATTAACAACTTCTTAGCAGGAATTTCCTTCGGTGGGAATTCTTTGCGTACAATCAACGGTAACGTGAGACAACCAACTATGCTGCAAAGTAGTACACAACATCAACTCAACGAAAGTATAAACCACCACTAACAAAGCTTATCGAACGTGAAAATGACTTCAACAACATTTATGCAACTGAAAAATCGACTAACAAGCCAGAAAAGACCACAACGAACAAACACATTTCAGCAACACATGCCACACGATTCCTTGCGCCGCTTTATCCTGAAGGTGAACAACTGTAACCAAACGCATAAACACTGCATGACACTATTTCCCGTACGAGCACCAACAGTGTGCACGAGTACGAGGAAAGGAAATTGCATCGAAAGCATGACTTAACATATAACCGACCTGCGTAATACTCGCAACACAAGCAAACAAAACCAGTGAAACGAAAGCATGTAAGGCGAAAAGCGAAAAAGCGAAACAAGCACAGATAAACAGAAGAAATGCAACAATTAAGTTCCTACTCTAAAATAAAGAAAAAATGAAACATGAAACATAGATAAAAATATACGTTATAAACGAGAGTGTAATAATTGTACTATTTAGGCGCATGAATTTATCCCCAAAACGGACTGTTCGATGTTTTTCGGGAGTTAAGAAAACCAGAGATTAAGAAAACGAAAAGGCATATGGCACACAACACACATATGGCGCATGTGCGCATGCGTGAGCAAAAACCAAAAAAAAAACAAGAAAAGAAAGAAGCAGCATCAAAATCATGAACATACACATCGTGATGACAAATGTAAAGTTACAAGAGACTGAACGTTTGCCGTGCGGCCGGTATATGGTTGATGCGTGTGAAAAGTGAAAGGATGTTCCTGCTAGCCGATAAACTCCCTTTCAAGTGAAGAAGCTTCTAAACTTTACCGTCGGATTCGATTGCACGTTTCGTTGATCAGCTGTGGTCGGATTGGTTTTTCGTCAACGGAACCTATTAGCTGGTATCCGGACTGTTCGACGCTAAGAGCACTGCGACCGTTAACAGATTGACTTTAGAATGTGTAATTTAATTTCAAGAAAGGTTAGTGATGAAAGGCGTTCGTACGAACAACACACGCGGTACCGCGCAAACAGCCATATGCCGTTCATCACGGCAAGCAGAACAGTTTGTGCACCTCGCTTGATCCCATCTTCAAACATAATGAAGATGAGAGACCTACTAATTCTACTAATGTATCGTATTTAGTACTAAGAAAGTTACGCGAAAAGAACAGTTGAGATATGAGCGTTTGAATGATGCAAAGATTACTGCACTACCATACCATACACGGTACACGCGACGGAAACAGAAACAGCGTGATTTTATGCGTCAGAAATGGCGGGAACGCTGAAGCATAATTGTATAAATTGAAGGCTAAGGTGAAAGACGCGTAACAAAAGTTGCGGAAACAGTAAGCACAAACGACGACTAATCTTAACGAAATGCTATACAGTGTGTGCGTGTTTGTAATTAAACTCACAAGGTGAAAGACGTGTAACAAAAGTTGCGGAAACAGTAAGCACAAACGACGACTAATCTTAACGAAATGCTATACAGTGTGTGCGTGTTTGTAATTAAACTCAAATCAAACTGAAGGTATGTAGAAGCGACACACAAAAAAGGGTGGACTATTTGAACAGGATTATGATTAGTGTACCATAACCGTTTACAATTTTCGTTTCCATTATGGGCTCACGGGGAGTACCCGACCCGTTTCGATGCAGTTGTAGAAAGATTCTTCAGGTACGTTGCACGTTTGCTTCCTGCACGTACACATAATTTGATGCGGGCGATTTTCGAACCATTGCGCATATATATTTACCAACTATCTGTGCGCAATCAAACCAGTTTGGACCAGACGCGGAACACTCAACATCCCAACAACCGTTCCCTGAAAGAAGCTCTGTGACCGTTTACAAGATAAGCATTGCGATCGTACTTAATATTGTAGTTGGCTTGTCCCTATATACATGGAAGTATTTTATAAAATGACAAAGAAAAAAAAACGAACAAAAAAAATTATAAAAAGACTTAAAAAAGTTAAGAAAAAAAAGAATTACCGAGTGCATAAAATAGATGGAAGTTACAACAAAAACACACATATTCATACATACTCACTGGATATATCTATTCCTAAATGATCAACTCAAGCTAAATGATCCTACCATCCTGCGTTGTTGGAAGGCAGCGATCGAGTGCGTTCGAACGCTGCCCAACACTACCGATAAATGATCAAATGCATAGTAAAACATGCAACCCATGTGCAATGTGATTGTGTTTGCTCGGTGCAGTTGTGTGCAATAAGTTGAAAGGCGATCCTTTTTTGATAGGAAATTAATCGAAGGCACGAAATGAACCCGATCAAAGGATGGTGTGCTTAATATATGCGAGGAGGCACCGTGTCCTTTGTTCTCTTTCAATTCAGCAAAATAAGTATCTAAATGTTTAAGGTACAAACTTCAGGCCAGTCTCCTGAAGTCGACAGGAGATTGGATTTCAAGTTTGGACGGAATGAATGCATTCATGTTTACATGGCAGCAACAGCTACAGCTATTGCCTAAGAGATAAACAAACAAACAAACAACGTCCCAATCGATTGGCATGACATATTTTTTTAGATTTATAGAGTTGACGGTAAGGGGAAGTAATAAAAAGCCGGTGGCTAAGCGGTAGCACTAACTGATGAAAAGTTCCTATAATGCATTTCCCGCAGTTCTTCGAGTCGATCGAGAATGGGTATGCGACAATTTGCATTAATATTACTGACATTATAAAACACACACACAACAATATTGTATTAGTACTATCGTAAAGAAAAACATATGTATAAAAGATAATTGTTTTTTTGTTTGACTTAATTTGCGATTTTATTATCCAGCGATGCATTAGTACGTAGTGAACCATTCAAACCATACTGCGCATGTGCTAGTAAAAATATTGACTTTAATGATGTATGTAAGCTTCCGCTTAAAGAACTTCTACGCACGGTCCAAACACAAACAATGCAATGTATTTAAAAGGGGGGCGGTAAAAACTGAACTTTCACACCAATTACCACCAAGTGCGTGTAGGCAGCAGGGCTTACCTGATGGATCGGATCGCAACTGCAACGAACATTTTTGAATCGTAAAACATTCCATGGCCAACGAAAGATAGAAACACAGCATGCGTCTGTCTTGAAAATGAAAAGAAAAAAAAACGAACAATCAATCATTGTGAACTGCTTCGCAAACAGTTGCACACAGTGTTATGGACTACACGTTTTGTTCAACATTTCCATTTGCACTGCAAACTTCAATGGTGTCGTTTAGTTTGATGTAAAAATATGAATACACAGCTCCCCATATACATAAACACACACATGAAGGCATTGTTTAGTGAGGTACTGGCACTACCTACTCCAACTGATACCAAAATTGAATGTTGCGAAAACATGGCAATTGATACTCGCGAAAACAACAATAATAGTTTACTAGGTTGAATAGAAACAAACAAAAAATGGAAGCGTGTTTAAAGGATTCGGACATTAAGTGGGGCAGAAACATTTATGGCTAAACCGCAAATAACTTTTAATGAAACGTATTTGGTTCCTATTCGAGAAAGAGAAGAAGAAAATAACACACACAAAGTAAGAAGGAAGGGTGGAAACGTTTGAAACAATACGAGAGAGAGAGAGAAATGTAACACAATAAAACCAAGCAAAAAGAGGACATAAACAACCTACACTCCAATTCGATGATACCACGAAAAACGCAAAACATCAAAACAATAACGATAAAATCAAACTGATCAAACCGGTTGAATACACAAGAAAAGCGAAAAGCGTAAACGAACAATGGTTGAAGAAATGGAAAACAGAAAGACTCGACATATCATGAAACGATTACTTTTGCCCTCGCATTAAAAAAGTGAAAATAAGAAAATTTTTAAACCCGCCAGCAACAGAAACGTGAAAAACTAGAGCAGAAGGTGAAGGTGGAAACACACAAAAACGGATTAAAAAAAAAAGAAGTTCTTTCATGTGTCAAATGTCAACCTACATAACACACTATTACTACTACCACTAGTAATGCAACTATTGCTACGAATACTACTACTATTACCACTACTACCACCACTAACTACTAACAACCTACTCGACACAGCAAACAGCAGGTTACGCGCAGAAAACCCGTTACTTAGCGTACTTCCGTTGAAACGTTTGTTGGCTGTTTTATTTCTCTCGAGCCACTTGTTGTGATCTACTCTTGGTTTTAGGTGCAAAAACAAAAAAAACGAATCATGCCAATCAAAGGCCAAGATAAAGACAAAGAAAAAAGAAAACAAAAACCTCTACTACAAAGTTCCTGTTCCCTTGCTTTTTTGGTGCATGATCGCACAGAGGATTGATCGGTACCCGAGGGATGATTGTTTAATTGTGTGTGTGTGTGTGTTTTTTTAAACATGTTTTTGTTACTTTTATTGGAAACCTAATCCATTGTAACTCTCTCCGCGTAAAATACTGCAGCCATTTTTTTACACCAATCATTACAAAACGATTCTGATTGGAGGGCGCTGTTTCCGACATTTGTTTCGTTAAAGTGAAAATGATCGTTTTCGCGTTCAGCTGAGCATGGAGTCTTCGTATTGGGACAATGATTGTGGAAGAAAAACTCTCATAGAAACAGTTCAAATTTCAATCCGATGGACACTGAAACTAGTAAAAGTGAAGTGTAGTTCCTACCGGGATGATTCGTTTGAATTGTTTCGAGTTTTCGTAGTACAAAAGAGAGTGGATGCTGTTCACCCGAAATCACCATGTTGTAGGGTTAGGTTGTAACTAGCCAACGCTCAACAGTGTCGTTGGTGACATCGGTTAAGCACGTCCAGCTTTGGAATAAGAACAATGCAATCTACGCCACCAAGTATGAGAACCGTGCTCGCAAAACAACACCACAACAACGTTTGATAAAACATTAAACATAAAAAACACACGTACACACACATACAAAAACCTAACGAAAATGGTAAAAAGAGTTCCTACTAATTAAGTACACTAACAACATTTGCACTTGCAATGCGCAGTGTTCGTTTTAGTTACGTTTTACGTTTGTTTCGTTGTTTTGATTCGGTTTTTAATCGATTTCCCCCGATGTATTTAGTTTGTTATCCATGTGATTTTGTTTGAGTGTAATTTTCTGTCGTTTTAAAGATTTGGTGACATACTACAACGTTACTTTTTTGCGTTATTACAACATTGCACCTATGCTATTTGTATTACTAAACCACTAAGCGCAGAACTACTGATTATGTAAGCATTATTTGATGAGTTTAACGAGTACGCGAAATTGTAAAGATAAACTGAAAACAAAATATGGTGAGAAGTAACTATTAGCTGTAGGATCGAAATGCAGAGTGCAGAGAAGTGCAAAATGATCAACCACCAACTCGGAACGTGAATATACTTCCTTCGTTTCCGATTTCCGCGCTAACAGAGCGTAAAACACACAGTTGAAAGTGATTTTATGTTTCCGGTCCATAATGCAACCTTACAACACACACATTCAAAGTCTACCGCAACACCGCACAATGGAAAAGAAATGAAAAGCAACATGTTAAAACAGTGCATTGAACAGCATTTGCAATAACAAGCGAAAGATAACAGTTATACAGGAATATCGTAAGCACGATACGAGGACTACACAACGTCGTTCATCCGTGATTGATATGCTAGTGGAAGGGAAAGGTTTAATCAGATGTCAACGCAATTGCCATCCGTTTTCACCATCCCACGTCCGTCTATTCTTCCACCATAAAAATCAACTTCAGCTAAACTCCAACGCTAACTAACGCTCGTAGCGCGGTAAGTGGGAAAAAGCAACTTCAAACTTAACTTACTTACATCTAACGAAAGGAATAAATGAATCGTGAAGCAAGGGGATACACATCCTAACAATTTAGCACAAATCAAGATACATTGACGGAAACTAAAACACAAACGTACACACTCCCACAATTGCAGAAAAAAAATCTACTTACATTGTATAAGATATATTGTCAGATGTAAAAGAAGAAAAATAAAATTATTTGGTAGTCAAATTGGAAGGACTTTCATTTATTTACATACTTTGCTAGGGCAAAGCACAAAACGGTATCACAGTTCCCGAAGGTAAGTTTACATCCGTATAGATGAGTGGCACTAAAACCAATTTTTTTTCGCCAAGGCCTCTCATGGATGAGTATCTGTCTCTCTCTACGGTGCACCGCATATCGAGTTAAATAACCGTTCTAGTATTGTAACGTACTTTTGTTGCATGCGCCTTCTTGATAATTTATTTTATACTTTTGCCAACAGTACACTATACTATAATACTTTCGGGTATAATTCAGCTACTGTTGAAGTTTCTTGAGCGATCGTCATCTGCAGCAATATGTTTCTTCTTCCTGTAAAGTACCTGCTATATTTGTAAATCATCCTGCCATTAACAATATCTAACATAGCCTGTAACAAACGTCCTAGTTTATGGACAACGTGTATAAAAAAACAGCAGAAAATGATATCCAAAATCGGAAGTTTGTATACAAAAGAGAGAACGATCATTTTAGACAATGAAATTAGATGCTTCCTTCCGCTTCATGCTGGCGCTAGAGAGGGCCATCCGAGACTCGAGGGGTGGAAACTTTAGGGACCATCTACTATAAGTCACGCCAGATCTTGGCATACACTGATGACATAGACGTCATTGGCTTGGGGCTCTCCCATGTAGCAGAATCTTACCAACGAATCGCACCAATGGCGGCACTGAATCTCGGGTTGAAGATTAATGAGACAAAAACCAAAATGATAGTGGCACCACCAGATGCCTGATACTAACAAATACTGATTTACGAGGTGATGTACAGATAGGTGATGTGCAGATAGGTGATCGTACCTATCTAGTCTTCCAAAACTTCACCTATCTGGGGTCAAAGGTCAGTACCGATAACAACATAGACGTTGAATTTCGCGCAAGGGTGCAGGCTGCCAACCGGACATATTATAATCTAACGAAGTTTCTCCACTCAAAATACCTGTCACGACGTACGAGCTGTAAGGGGACCGTCGAATAGCGAATTAGACTCACCAGGCTCCGGTGAGCAGGTCATGTCACGAGAATGGCCCCAGACAACTAACCCGTTAAGTCCTAGACACGGAAAGGCATGGTATGCTCAAATCGTGATGGAGTGATTGCGTTGATGCGTCTGCCAGAAAGGCCGGGATATTGGATTGGCAAACGGCGGCGCTAGAACGTGAGCGCTATTCAAGATGGTTGCGCATTTTTCTGAGAATTCGATCTTTGCCAGGGGCCTCATGATTATCCACCTTATTATCAATTACCTGGTGCTCGCAGGGTCCCCTTCTCTACAAAACGGGGCCCCTTTGCTAAACAAAAATTAAGCATTGTCAGCAATACACCCATCCACCACCCCGCTTTCCAAACAGCCGAGCCACTGAGAGAAAAAAAATTGAGATGAATTATTGGGGTTCCAATTTCCTTGCTGTCTAGTGCCTCGAAGTGGCCTAATCCGCTAATGCTCCGCTACCAACTATATCTCTGTGTCGCCCAGAACGCTTCCCTACATGGTGTTGATTGGGGTAGACTTGATCATGGGGATGTTGAAACCGTCGTTGATTTGTTTACTACAATGGACATTATTTTTATAGACATTAACATCTTGCGTCTGGAAAAATGTGGTATTTTATTCGATGTCGAACAACATAAAGCAATATGTTCAACTTGCTCCGATTCATTTATGATTGTACGATTCTTCAAACACAATTGCTTTGTGTACTTAATTTTTACAAATACATTTTGAAAAAGGACACCAGATATTAAAACAGATCTTGTGCTCATGGAAACTTTCCCACGAGGGCGTTAAAAAAATTTCAGGATCTCCACATTAAAGGGGGACAATCTGCCGTAAGCTACTTTTGAAACATTAACTTGATCTTCTCGGAAACTTCCTCAATTTTGTTTGGTGATTGGAAATCACCTGTAACGCAATTAGAAACAACAACAATACTTAACTGTTCCAGAGGAATATCAAACAAAGGATTTTCATTTGTTGCTTCCATTTATTCACTCTAAAATTAAGGGTTTATTTTTGGGTCTACCCCTAGAAATTGCGATTTCTACGACGCAGACAAGAAATGCTTTATGGTACGTTCCAGTTAGAGAGAAATTTTTGTTTTTCAAACTTGCGATAAATTACAGCCAAATGATATCTTACATGCTCAGAGTCCCGTTTGAGCGTGTTCTGCGCGAGGAGCAAACTCGTTTTCTCTTATTTAGCATACATTTTTCCATTTATTTCCTACCTGAAACAATTAAAAACTACAAATAAAATTTAAATTAAGTATTTTATTTTTCACAGCAATCACAATGAATCATTTTGTGTTAACGCCTAACAGTATGCAATACTTTCAACATTCACATCCACATTTTCAACCAGCTTTAATATTGCCACAAAACGGTTTCTGATGTAACCTCAGTTGTACTGATTTGTTAAGTGCATTCCTAAATATCTGCTTTTAAGAAAGTGAGTTTCGAAAAATAAGTTGTAGCTCTGAACGATTACAAATTAAATAAAAACGCGTAGGGTGCAACTCGGGTATTCTCTGTACTAAATGTCAGCATCATTGCCGTAGCATTTTCACCGGTTTGCTTGATGTGACAGCTGTTTGACGTTTCGTAGCAAAAACCGAAGTCGATCCATTTTCCCGAAGTTTGACAATTGGTCAAAACAATCACGAAAGGTGAAAAATGTTGGTCGTGGAGGTAGGTCGCTTTCGGAAGGGAAACAACGGAAGAAATCGAGAAAAAATCGACTGCTGCGCGTCGCGAATAGTGCGTGTGGTTTAGTAAAATGTTTTCTCTCAATTGCAGCGGAAGTCGGCGAAATAATGACGGAAACGTTTCCGCTGCATGAGTGCGTCTTTAACGGTGATACGCGAAAACTGTCGCTGTTGCTGCGGACACACGAAATCGCCGAAAAGGACAAGCATGGTGAGTTGCCCCGATATTAATCGTTTTATCGGGATGGCTGGGCAGCGATTGCCCATTCGATTCGATAGCGAATATCAACGTTGCAGCGGAAGTGGAAGGTGATGACAAACGGAGCGAGCTGGTCATATTCATGCATCGATAAGTTTCTTGTCTGTGCGTATCCACGCAACCGCGTAATGGTGCGAAGCAGTATTACCTGTGTGTTCTCTTTTTCTTGTATTCGCGGACTGTGATATGCCCGGGACCGGACCGTTTTTTCTTGCCGAAAAATGCTGTGTGTAGCAAAACTAAATGATTTACAAATTTGATTTAATAGTCCAATGGTTGATGTAAAGAAATAGCGATAGTTGTGAGTTATGATATGAGGTTGAAATTTATCAGTGTCGAACAAACTAACCACCGTCCATGTAGTGTTGTTTATAAATAAATGTTGTGACTTTGATAATGCTTACATACCGTCCTAGTACTAATGATCTATCTTCGTATTTTGTACTATTTCGTTTTAGGAAACACTCCACTCCATTTGGCTGTTATGCTAGGAAAGAAAGGTAATTATACCAGCATGAGGATGTCGAAAACAAATCAGGCACCGGTAATTCGAGGGCGGTAAATGCGAGAAAAATGACTCGTAGTAATCCCACCCCACTTACTGGGAGCTTCCCTTCGGTTTCATTTAATTTTCCAATTTGCCGCCCAACATTCGAGCAAAGCCCAGCATCGTGAAATTAATATTTAATGAAAAACGTGGGGAAGTTTTTTCGTGGAATACAAACATTATCATTCCTTTTCGATGCTCAATAGTAGAAAGGAAAGTCAACCAAACAATATTATGCAAGCTACGAAACGTGTGTGAAAAGGAAATGTCTCAAACAGTGTGTTGCTCTGGTGAGCTTTCCGTGTGCAAAGATGAGTGATAACAGTGATCTGTGTTTTGTCCGCACAACTTAATCGTCTGTCGCACAAAAAAGATACAAATTTGCCTTAACAACAACCGGTGGTGGAACGATACGGGTTCATCAGCGCTGTTTTTTTTCGCTACCTCCGAACCATACCTCATTGATGATTATTTATCTTTCGTACAATGGCACATACGTTCCATCGACGCGGGAAAATGATAAACCCTGTAACATCGCATCCAACCCACACAGTCCCTCATCTCGTTCGACTCTTATCATCAGCGTGTCGGCCGGCAGCCACTTGAACAGGTGGCGATGGTATCATTGCGCGAAGAATTCGCAAGAGAAAAACTGACTGCCACCCTTTTGCAAAGTGGTAATTTCTATTGAATCGTTTTCTAATGGAGACCCATACCTCCACCACCTTCACTAAATGTATTATCATAAGATAATGAACCGGTGACAAAGTAGTAGGGCAAGAGAAGTCCATCCTGCGCATATGATAAGAGAGCACGTTAGTCAATACGCACGCACTAACGTACATTAGTCATCCGGAGAGTTTACCAAATTCGAAGGCTAAGCTTTTTTATATACATGAAATGGCTGTGATTTGGCACATTCACGATGACTTTCAAGTAATAAAAAAAGATAAAAACATTTCTCAGGTTTAACTCACAATTTGTTGTACTATCAGTAGGATTATTGTCAGTGTTTTTAATCAATTATTAAAAAGAAATGTAAAATCCGCTTCATATATTGATTCCGTTTCTATTTGTGACATCGTAAATAGAATCATTTGTATATGTTTAACACAAAAAGACTGAAGCGACTCTAATGCCCACCGGCCATACCTTCAATGTGCTCTCGGGAAGTAATCATTTCTACTTTTTAATTCATATTTCATCCCAGCCGTGGTCGGCTTGATGGAAGGTGATTTAAATCGTGTCCCTTCCCTCCTATCAGGTTGTAGTATTTTCTATTGATTTGTCTCAGTCGTGCACGTGGCGGATGATAGCAATAAATGTCATTAGTTAGAAGGAAACGGCTCGCGTCCATCGCTACTATTAACCTTGATGATGTTCTGCTGTTTGCTTCGTCACCTTGTCCTAGAATGCCGTTACAGTTCTACGCCTAAGCTTAACAAACTGTTGCCATAGGTCGATGGGGTGACAAGCAGACTGAAACACTAGAGCAGCGGAAGGATGCCAACCGGATCCCTGGTTTCCTTTTTTCGCGACTCCGTTTTAAGCTTCCTCTTTTTTCTCACTTCTTTATTGATTACGCTCTCGCTGACCTCTTCGCGGTGCTGCCCAGTTCGATGGCTCGATGGGTTGTTTTTTCCGTCTTACCACCGAACTGCCGGAATCAATCGCCGCGAGCTGTTGTTTTTCATTTGTTTATTTATAGTCACGCAACTGGCTACATTTCCTGACTTGAAAGGAATGGAACCGGTATGCTTATGGCATGCTGCGGAACAACTTTTCGTTTCGAAGCGTCCTTTTTCCTTTCATCGGCATCGACTTTACAACCTTATCACATTGGTAAACTTTTTTTTTTATTTTCGTTAGATTGTATCGTTCGTGTGAAGGCTGTGCGAAAGTTATTTATTTTTAAAACATGTATGAAGCGAAGGAGCAGGGAATGCTTTTTAATAACGTGGGGCAAACACAAAAAAAATCGTCCCTTTTTAAGACATCGTCGAAAGATTACACAAAATCTGTGCGATGGAATTCTTGTTAGGTCTTTTGGTAAAAATGAAAAAAAAACAGAAAGCTTTTAAAGAGTGTTCTTCTGCCATTGAGGATTTAGAATAAAGACTAAAAATAGTGACGATATGTCGTGCCTTGTAATGTGTGCCTCAATTGGATCTGTATTAGAAGGAAGTGTCCAGTCTTGTCCGTTATACAGCATCGTTATAAGCTTCAAAACTATCCATTTTTCTTGCAAATGTATTATTCAGTTCATCACTCATGTGTTATACTTCTCATTAATATTTCTGTTTGTTTCGGCTAATTTCAGAATGTATCTTCCTATTGCTTGCTCACGGCGCACCGGTTAAAGTAAAAAATTCACAAGGATGGTCCCCTTTAGCGGAAGCGATCTCGTACGGAGATCGACAAATAAGTATGTGTATTCCTATCTTCGTTTGAAAGTTTATGCTTTATTCTTTTTTTTTTTTTGTTCCTCATTTCAGTCAGTTCACTGTTGCGAAAACTAAAGCAACAGGCCCGCGAACAGATGGAACAGCGGCGCCCAAACCTGGTTAAAGCCCTGAAACAGATGGGCGACTTCTATATGGAGCTTAAGTGGGATTTTCATTCCTGGGTCCCACTTATCTCGCGCATACTTCCCTCTGATGTTTGTAAAATTCATAAATCCGGTTGCTCGATCCGGCTCGACACGACGCTGGTCGATTTTTCCGACATGCGTTGGGAACGTGGCGACATTTCGTTCATTTTCAAGGGCGAAAATCCACCAAAGGATTCGCTGACGGCGCTTGACAATGAGTGCCGTTGCTACCAGCACGTCCGGCACGAGGAGACAGAGATGGAAATCGAGGATGAGGTCGACATCCTTATGTCGAGCGACATTCTTGCAGCACAGATGTCAACCAAGGGTATTAGTTTTACGAAAGCACAATCTGGATGGATCTTTCGCGAAGATCGGCGAGAAACGGTGGCCGGACAGTACGATAGCGATCTCTACACGATAAACGGATTGACGCTGGAACAGCGCAAACGCCGTGAACATCTGTCACGGGACGATCTGCAAAAAAATAAAGCGCTAATGGAATCACTGACGAAGGGTGGGCAAAGTCAGCAGGGCGGAATCGATCAGAACGGCGAGATTTACCGAAGAGAATCGCTTCAGCCACCGCCCAACTGTGAGGTTACCTGGGAGGAGTACGTTTCGGCTGAGCCGGGCCAGTATCCCAACTTAGGTCGTGAACTAGTGTATAAGGAATCAAGCAAAAATTTTAAAGCAACAGTAGCTATGGTAAGTGATACTGTGTACGGGACTGATAAGACTGATTACTGATTACTTACTGACAAACTTCTTGTGTGCCTGTGTTGTTTTGCAGAGCAAAGACTTCCCGCTGAGCGTAGACATGCTGCTGAACGTGTTGGAAGTAATAGCACCATTCAAGCATTTCAGTAAGTTGCGTGAATTCGTGACACTGAAGCTACCCAGTGGCTTCCCGGTGAAGATCGACATCCCTATCCTACCGACAGTGTCGGCCAAGATCACGTTTCAAAAGTTCGAATTCCGGGACGATATTTCGCCCGATCTGTTCGTCATTCCGGAGGACTACAAAGAGGACACGATGAGGTAAACCCGCTACTATCCCTGTTCCGCGTTCCATCTAATGTGCTGCTCTCGTTTCTGTTTTCTCTCTTTCTCTCTCGTTCTCTTCTTGTTCTTTTTCTTCCAATTTGTGTTCGTCTTGTGTTACTTCGGGCAACCGTCCCTTTTCCCAACTCCACATAATTTCCTTCCGTATTGTTATGTTTATTCACTTTGGTTCAACCCGATTTCGGTACCACCACCCAATGCACAATCAACGCACTACACATTTTTCTTACATGTCTCACAATGCACAACAAACGTATGACAACATCAACTCTATGATTGACTTCTTCCCGCGAGAGCGCCATCGTGCCATCTCTGTGGTAAATTCACCTCGCGATAATGATAATTAATACGATCAGGTTTCTTATTTACTTCATAGATTTCCTGATTTATGACCTTTCGATATCGACCGATTAAATTCACGCGCGCTGCTGTTCGCTGTCAGCCAACCTGGACAAACCGTGCCGCCGCCGTCACTGCGTTGCAATTGTCAGCATTTAGCGGTGCCGGGGATGCGGGATACTCGTGTTCATCTCCTCTGCAATTATTGAACCGTTCGTGGATGTCGACGATCATTGGCTGCTTGCTGGAAAGCAGGCCCAACCGCGACATACTAGTTGTCTCCTTGTCCCCAACCCGATGCTACCGGTTTCTGGTTAAACAAACACACAGATTTGGAAGAGAAACTATACTGTTTTGAGGTTGTAAAAGTGTAAAATGGCTGCGATTAGTGTCGATTAAAAAAAACACGACCGAACGGTATTAAAATTGATAGAATAGTATTTTATTATCCTACACACATGCACTATTTAAAGTGGCAATATGTAAGCGAAGGAAAGATGTTCGTAAACAAATGGAAGGCTGTCTTCTTTCTTCTTACATACCTTTATTCTGTCGGGCCACTGTTTGGATCTCCTTATTATTTGTAAAAAAGAGTGTGGAAAAATCACCTTATCATATGTAACACTGACTTACAGGGCAATTTCACAGGCATTGTGTCTATGACTTTTTTTACTTTACCTTTTTTCCAGCTGACCAATATCTGCAATAGGGATGAAACAAGATGCATGTGAAATCATTCGCTAAGAAAAAGACAAAGAAAACGTAAGCAATGCATAATTCTACTCGGAAGGAACATACAAACACACACACTAAATCATGGAAGCAAACAATATGTGAAACGTGAGGCAGGAATACAAATTTTTGGTGTACGTAGAGAAAAACGAATTTATCGTAAATTTGACAAACAAACATATTAACTAAAGAAACCTATACACAATGAAGCATAAAGCGGATAGGAAGAGAACGACTGGAGAGCGCATTTTACCAAACATCATAAAACCATTAGCAATCAGTCCAGCAAGCAAGTTGTTTGATAATCGGGAACCTTGCCGGTATGTAATCGCTCTACAAATCCCATCCATTTGTCTATTACTATATTATTTTACCGTGTCACTATGGGGTTCGGTGGTAGCCGTTGGTGTAATTTTTCTCCAAAAACCCGACCCAGGTAGTGTATCGTACTCCAAAACCGGTAATCGGATTGTCGCAGCGATTGTGCACCGTGTGTTCATTGTTGTTTGGCCTATACGGCATGCCCGACAAGGCCGGTTAAGAATTAGATACGGATGTGAGGACAAAACTACACTATTCACGTATCGCCTAAAACCACTAGGCAAGTAGAACAATTGGTCTCGTGCTTGAGAAAGCAATCGAGGGAAACGATAGAATGCAAATGCGCACGAACGCTTGCTACCAAACGGATATACTTACATGTGTCTCTAAACCAAAATCGGAAATTTGTAAGATGTTTCTTAGGTGGATTAACCGAGCAGCGAGATGAAGCTGGATATCGTGAAGAAGACAAAGAAAGCATACAAAGATCTATTAACTTAAATTATGTTTATTTTGATAGACGAAAGAAATTGAAACGAAAACAGAAAACCATTCTTCATAAAAAATGTTTGCATCATTACATCAAAACTAAGGAAAACAAGATGAGTGATTCATACCTTTCAATTAACACACATTCTTGAAGCTATCCATCATACTTATGCATTCTACGAAATCATTTTTTTGTGATTTACAATCAACTTGACTTGGATAGTGCGTCGTTACCCTGGTTTGATTTGTACCATGCGGTAAACACGTTAACAGAGAATTAATTATCCCAAAGCACCTACACCCATGTGCGCATCAAACCGCCATAATTATCCCTCGAGGACCTCGTCTTTCAGTACTGTGTAGTGTGTAGTGCTTGTGGAATTTATCTCATTACGGATCTTAATCGTTTCAGGGTGCAATTCATCGGTACAGATGCCAAATAATGTTTCCTGAATGCACAGGAATGCAAACAAACAGATGATGGCATTTATAATTTCGAGCATGTATGTGTTTCAATGAATTACATCAATATTATAGGAACAGGGTTTCGGAATTATATACAATTTCTGACTAATTGCAATGCATGGTGTAATGTAACTCATTTTTCTGTACTAATGTCAGAAAGGATCATACTATATTTCAAAAGTAATTCGTTTTCTTTTCCATGGTAATTAATTCATTTCAACGAAAATTATTTTTATTACATTTATTTATACAAAATACGATACAGTAAAAAAAAACATTTTCGAGGTGGCTTTTATACAGTCTAACGGTACGACAAAGATTACTTACGATCTACTTGAACAATGAGCACTACACGCACCCTGCTGCTGCAGAATGATTCTAGTGATGGGACCAACCTGGAGGTGGTTTTGGGATTGGGACCCATTCCGTCACCTGAACTGGCCCCCAGACGCGCTTCCATACACCCACGTACACCTTTTTCTCCTGCCAGCTTTTCACCCATCGTGGCTTCCAGACGAGCTTCTTCTTCCAGAATCCGGTCGGTTGTGGTGGGGCAGTCACAACTACATGATCGTGATGCACGTGATGCACATCGTGATGGTGTACATCGTGGTGCAGATCGTGATGAAGGTCATGATGCAAAAGTGAATGATCGGTACTCGCAAGGCTGTGCAGCAGTGCATCCGAATGATGGTGCACTAGATCGTCATGATGATGATGGGCAAGCGCTTCGTTGGCAGCAAAGCTGTGCATACGATAAACAAGTAGTAGAAGTTGATTAGTGATAGAAACATGAGTGTAAAGAAAAGAAGAAACGTAAAATTCCATTTTTAAAAATGGTAAAAGCATCGCCCTCGCTGCCACAAAACATTACTGAAGCGTGTGTATCAGCACAACGCACCAAACACCACTTCAGCTGTGAGCGAATGGAAATGGATTGAAAATGTAATCCCCATTTTCGCTGGTAGCGTGTCCTACACCTTATTTTCGTGGCTGTGGCAAATTGAACGAGAAAATCACTCTTCAGTAGTCAAGATTAAGGCCGGTAAGATTAAATCCCCAATAATTGGTAACCCTTACCACCCATATAATGGGCACGATGCCAATGTTTCTCTCCCTCGCGGAAAGCTATCCCTCGATTCGTTTCCATTAGCGGTTGCGGTCTCCTGGCAGTAATTTATGGAAGTTTTTCTATTTATTCCCCATTTCTCTTACCCACTCCCATCGACACACACACACGCTTGCACTTCCACCATTTGAAGCGGCACAGATTTCATACGAGACATGTTATGTGTTTTTCTGCCCGTTTGGTTTGGTTTTCTTCGCCGAACCAATTTACAGCCTAATTGCAAACTAATCGATTGCCCCATACCACCGCAACTGTTTACTTAATTCACTGTGCGGCTGCTGGGAGTGTTAAGCAACCGGTATAGGTTGCATGGGATCGGTTTTCCGGTTTTGTTTTGGCAGATGGTTAACGTTTCGCACAGTCCCAGTCCCGACATGTTGTTCTCCTGGCTGCGTTGGGCTAAAGGTTGGTTTTTTCTTCACCTCACAGGCACCCGAGAAAGAAGACAGCATGGTGTAGCAGTAAGTACATAAGCCATTTGTCTGATCGATGGAATGGTGTTAACGTGCGTCATGCTGCTCATGTGTGAACAGGAATTACCACGCACGGTTGGTGCTTTTTACGTGTTTTTCTCACAAGCAACTAGGTAAATGGTGATGCCTTTATGCTGGTTAAACGTGCACCAAACGCTGTGAAAACAATTTACCCCAAAATTAGCTGAATCACTTGTGTACATCTAATACCTTTCTAAGTCACTGGCAAACGATGGCGGCAGTTGCGATAGCAGGATAGCTAACGATGTTGTGATTAATAAGATCTGCAATTACGACAGTAAAAGGAAACAAAAACACTTTTTTAAAACAGACGCTTTTGATGTACACTTTTTCACATGTCATTAGCACGTAGAATAGCACTGTTACAGAAGATGATCTGTTAATGGAGACGCCTGGTCTCTTGTTGCTTTTTTTTATCTAATCGAGTTAGACTCATTCTTTAATACTATTTGAAACTAGCCACTCACTTTAACCGACATGTTTTAAATTATGCCCTTTTTCGATATTCCAAAATTCAACTGGCCACTACTGCTACACGATGATGTATACCAAAATAACACAACACGACTGATCACCAAAACGCCAAATCGATCGCGTTTTAAACAATACGAAGCTTACATCCAAACCAAATTTAAGCATACTAGTATCAATTACGACACACTGCAGGCAAATTGTTTTTTTCCTCCTCCATCAATTGGACACTCTTAAAGCGACTCACAACAATGGTGGGGTTGTTTTAAAAGGCGATTTCAGCTGTAAATGGCCATCGGGAGTGTCTGGTCCCACCATCGTTATTTGATAAGGTCGGTAACGGAAGTAGCCGTTAGCCGAGAGCTTTGAACAATGCAGTTGTAGTGCAGTGCATGATTTTAAGTGAAGGCTTTAGTCGTATACTCGTTTTTTTGGCTAGGAATAAATATATACTGTAGAACGTTGAAATGAGTTGAAAAGCAATAATATTCTACTTCTGCTTTTTGCTCTAGAACCTCTGAGCGGGTTTGCCCTGTTGACTTCCTTAACTTGGTTTAACTCATAGTTGAAAGGACAATCCAGTGTATGACAGTGGAGACGATCCCGATGGGAATCGATACCGGTTACTTTATCTTAGCCATTCTTCTTCTTTCTTGGCCTAACGACCTCTTAGGTCATGCCTGCCATTTCTGGCTTACTAGACTAATTTATACCGCATAGTTGGTTAGTCAATCCTCACTATGGGGGAACGGCCTAGATGAGACTTGAACCCCGTCCTGCCGTGTGAAGATCGGCGCCGCTGTCGCATCACCACCGGGCCGCCCTTATTAACTCTTCCACTGGGCCACCGCTAAAGCAATATATATTTTATATATTGAATTACAATGAAATGGCATGGCCGTAACACTTCAACACTTTAGTATTGTGTACAGATCTGTCATTTGATATATTTTTCTTAATATTCTCGATAAAATGTAATGAACTCCACAACAACCCAACTTAATCCTACATCGATGATGAACTTAATCATTTATCCACCACCGTCATGAAGCATAAACAACGTGATGCTTGTTGTGATAATTGGCAGAGTCGTTTCTTTGCTATCGAAACAGACAACCTGCCAACCGATCTTTCTCTTTCGCTTGTTTCCTCCTCTTGCATACCAAGCGCACGCACAACCACGCGCTACATAATTCCCATTTTGTATGCCACTCGCGGATGCACTTGCCGCCGAGCATCGTTAAATCCCTGGCACGATCGTATGCGGTTGCGGTCTCCTGGCAGTAATTTATGGAAGTTTTTCTATTTATTCCCCATTTCTCTTACCCATCGGGATCGACACACACACACGCTTGCACTTCCACCATTTGAAGCGGCACAGATTTCATACGAGACATGTTATGTGTTTTTCTGCCCGTTTGGTTTGGTTTTCTTCGCCGAACCAATTTACAGCCTAATTGCAAACTAATCGATTGCCCCATACCACCGCAACTGTTTACTTAATTCACTGTGCGGCTGCTGGGAGTGTTAAGCAACCGGTATAGGTTGCATGGGATCGGTTTTCCGGTTTTGTTTTGGCAGATGGTTAACGTTTCGCACAGTCCCAGTCCCGACATGTTGTTCTCCTGGCTGCGTTGGGCTAAAGGTTGGTTTTTTCTTCACCTCACAGGCACCCGAGAAAGAAGACAGCATGGTGTAGCAGTAAGTACATAAGCCATTTGTCTGATCGATGGAATGGTGTTAACGTGCGTCATGCTGCTCATGTGTGAACAGGAATTACCACGCACGGTTGGTGCTTTTTACGTGTTTTTCTCACAAGCAACTAGGTAAATGGTGATGCCTTTATGCTGGTTAAACGTGCACCAAACGCTGTGAAAACAATTTACCCCAAAATTAGCTGAATCACTTGTGTACATCTAATACCTTTCTAAGTCACTGGCAAACGATGGCGGCAGTTGCGATAGCAGGATAGCTAACGATGTTGTGATTAATAAGATCTGCAATTACGACAGTAAAAGGAAACAAAAACACTTTTTTAAAACAGACGCTTTTAATACACTTTTTCACATGTCATTAGCACGTAGAATAGCACAGTTACAGAAGATGATCTGTTAATGGAGACGCCTGGTCTCTTGTTGCTTTTTTTTATCTAATCGAGTTAGACTCATTCTTTAATACTATTTGAAACTAGCCACTCACTTTAACCGACATGTTTTAAATTATGCCCTTTTTCGATATTCCAAAATTCAACTGGCCACTACTGCTACACGATGATGTATACCAAAATAACACAACACGACTGATCACCAAAACGCCAAATCGATCGCGTTTTAAACAATACGAAGCTTACATCCAAACCAAATTTAAGCATACTAGTATCAATTACGACACACTGCAGGCAAATTGTTTTTTTCCTCCTCCATCAATTGGACACTCTTAAAGCGACTCACAACAATGGTGGGGTTGTTTTAAAAGGCGATTTCAGCTGTAAATGGCCATCGGGAGTGTCTGGTCCCACCATCGTTATTTGATAAGGTCGGTAACGGAAGTAGCCGTTAGCCGAGAGCTTTGAACAATGCAGTTGTAGTGCAGTGCATGATTTTAAGTGAAGGCTTTAGTCGTATACTCGTTTTTTTGGCTAGGAATAAATATATACTGTAGAACGTTGAAATGAGTTGAAAAGCAATAATATTCTACTTCTGCTTTTTGCTCTAGAACCTCTGAGCGGGTTTGCCCTGTTGACTTCCTTAACTTGGTTTAACTCATAGTTGAAAGGACAATCCAGTGTATGACAGTGGAGACGATCCCGATGGGAATCGATACCGGTTACTTTATCTTAGCCATTCTTCTTCTTTCTTGGCCTAACGACCTCTTAGGTCATGCCTGCCATTTCTGGCTTACTAGACTAATTTATACCGCATAGTTGGTTAGTCAATCCTCACTATGGGGGAACGGCCTAGATGAGACTTGAACCCCGTCCTGCCGTGTGAAGATCGGCGCCGCTGTCGCATCACCACCGGGCCGCCCTTATTAACTCTTCCACTGGGCCACCGCTAAAGCAATATATATTTTATATATTGAATTACAATGAAATGGCATGGCCGTAACACTTCAACACTTTAGTATTGTGTACAGATCTGTCATTTGATATATTTTTCTTAATATTCTCGATAAAATGTAATGAACTCCACAACAACCCAACTTAATCCTACATCGATGATGAACTTAATCATTTATCCACCACCGTCATGAAGCATAAACAACGTGATGCTTGTTGTGATAATTGGCAGAGTCGTTTCTTTGCTATCGAAACAGACAACCTGCCAACCGATCTTTCTCTTTCGCTTGTTTCCTCCTCTTGCATACCAAGCGCACGCACAACCACGCGCTACATAATTCCCATTTTGTATGCCACTCGCGGATGCACTTGCCGCCGAGCATCGTTAAATCCCTGGCACGATCGTATCCACAAAGCGTAAAACGACATAAACTGAATTTTTTAAACTCACTAGCCCGCCCAACTTTATGTGACACGTTGCCACCGGGTGGGGAGTGTTGGACGGACGTAGTTGCTGCACATGTTACGATCAATCGAGCGTGTGGGTTGAGGAGAAATTGTTTTCCGTATCACCTTAGCGAATAAACTTTGATTATCTGACCACAGTGCGTTGGAAGGAAAGGGAACATAATATGCTGGTAGCAGATAGCGCGGCCTTCCCAAACTCACACGATTTAATTTTGCTCGTGTAAAACCATAGCTGTCAATCTATAACGACCGGTAAATCCATCAAGGAAGTGGACGATGCATACCAAATCTCGTATTACATTTATCGATTATGTCATCGATTGTAATGCAGCAATTTAGGCTCAAGTTGAAAATGATCGCGAGCAAAAGTAAACCAATAATAAAAGTAACGAGAGTGCTTCTGATTTTGTTCCAACCGCATGCCCTACTAGTCGTGATCTACTTATGCGATCTCGATTGTCTTCATGTGGGAATTGTCGTTAAAACTCTTTGGTGTAAATTTCGTACGAATCGTGTCTTTCCTATGCGGGATTTTTTAGTCAATTATCATCAGAGAAACACTTTGTTTGTAAAATCACTTAATTGAAATGATCTTTTTTACCCAGCCATGTATTTCACCAACGAGCAAAATTCGTATAAATCTCAAACGCTCTTCCATAAATATTCGTTCCGCCAGCGCGTTCCGTTGGTTTCATCGTATGGAAGGAAAAAAGCGAAATAAAAAAAAACAACAACACATGCCAAAAGCAACACGTTTAACGATGTGCCAAAAACTACACCTAAAACCATCGATTGAAACACGTTCCCAATTTCACCCGAGGCCAATGTACTGTCGTAGACACGGAATAAAAAAAAAACGAAACCAAATCGACCATAACAACTTCGTCTCGATGGTCCGCGCTGAATGTGGATAAACGATTGAAAATGCGTCTCTTCGGACTATAAATAAAGCATCGGTCAGCGTGTATCGGGGGAACAGAAACATTGGAAGATAAGCACCAATCCTACCACCGGCATGCAACATAAAAATGAAATAGCCTTATTAAAACGTATAGTATCGAATCATACATTTTGTCTACCGACGGAAAACAAACCGCCTGTTGCTACAGGCATTAAGGAAAGTCAAAGTAACAATGGAGAACGTTTTGTGTTTTCCTTCACTTGTTTATTTCATCCATCCAGACACGGATGAATCCAAATCGGGGGATAAATTATCAATCCCAATACACCAGAGCAAGCAAGCTGCTGCAGCAACTCTTTGTAAAACCAACTCGTATTTCCATTCTTGATACTCGTCGTACCGTGGTGAGTGTTTATTTTACTTTAACCCACATACACACTCGCGCAAGGTTGCCCGCTTTTTTCGGACGTTGGATCCGGACGATTTCCTTCCAAACCAGTTAAACAGAATGATTATGTTGCTGCGTGTGGATTACGAATTTCAACACCGTTTGGAAAATGATGAAGTACGTATTCCGCCGATCGTTAGTTTGGTGGCGAACAGTTTATTTATCTTTCGCCATAAGAGCACAGTGAATTCTTAACGTTTTCTTTGGTGAGGGAAAAATTGGGCCAGCTGATAGTAATTTGGTACTAATTTCGATGTCTTAGAATCATGCACCTTCACGAAAAGGGTCGTAGAATATATGAGCCCATAGTTTCATTGATGTTTTATACGTTTCTTTATGTTAAAGAGCATTGAAACATGACAATTTACATCTCTTTACGGTCTTTTAATGTATGACGCATTGCTTAAAAACACACACACTCTCGCACAGACCAACACAAAATTTTGCGCGAAAGTCATGGATGAATGCTCATCGTCCAAAGAACATCCGTTCACGCATTAATAATACACGAGTCAAGCACATTAGCGTCCCCTCGTTCCTATAAAGCATTTTTGGCAAATTGGAACACTTCTTTGAACTCTGAACGTGATTTCTCACCTTTCCATAAACTGAATCTGCGGAAGACGAGCGCGCTTGCCATAAAACATGCGGATGGTATATGGGTAACGAGAACAAAGGAAAAACGCTTTGATCTAAACGGTTGTACTAAATCAATCCTAGGTCAGGGTCGAGGTGATGCGATTTAAAGTCGTTTAGTCGCTTACTCAATTTTTCATATGTTTCCTTATAGCCTCTACCATTTCCTACTGTAAAACATGGTTATTTTTAAAATTACATGATATCGGTTTCTATCATTGGAATTTTCCTTAATTATGTCTACCGACGGAATAGTAGCCGAGCTGATCAAAAACGGTGGTGCAGCACTCGAACAGGAAATTCATCAAATCATTACTGAGGTATGGGATAGCGAATCGATGCCTTGTGATTGGAATCTCGGCATCATCTACCCCATATACAAGAAGGGAGATAGTGCAGTGCAGCAACTACAGGGGTATTACGGTGTTGAATACCGCCTACAAGATTTTCTCCCTAATAATACAAGACAGACTTGTCCCATTCGTTGCAGAGATAGTTGGAAACTATCAGAGAGGATTCCGAAACGGAAAATCAACCACTGACCAGATATTCACCATGCGGCAAATCTTGGAGAAGATGGCGGAGCAGCAGCTATACTCCTACCATCTCTTCATTGACTTCAAAGCCGCATACGACAGCATAGCCAGGGTAAAACTATACGACGCAATGAGCTCATTTGGAATCCCGGCCAAGCTTACCAGGCTTGTACGTATGACAATGACCAACATCACATGCCAGGTGAAGGTGGATGGAAAACTCTCAAGGCCCTTTGCTACCACCAAGGGTCTGCGCCAGGGAGACGGGCTTGCTTGCCTCCTATTCAATCTGGCGCTAGAGAGGGCCATCCGAGACTCGGAGGTGGAAACTTCGGGGACCATCTTCTATAAGTCACTCCAGATCCTGGCATACGCTGATGACATAGACATCATTGGTTTGAGGCTCTCCTATGTAGCAGAAGCTTACCAAAGGATCGAGCATCCGGCACTGAACCTCGGGTTGGAGATCAACAAGGCAAAAACCAAAATGGTGGCACCACCAGCGGCCCTGCTAACAAACACTGATCTACGCAGGGGTGATGTACAGATAGGTGATCGCACCTTCGAAGTCGTCCAAAACTTCACCTATCTGGGGTCAAAAGTCAGCACCGATAACAGCATAGAAGTTGAATTTCGCGCAAGGGTGCTGGCTGCCAACCGGTCATACTACAGTCTGAGGAAACTTCTCCACTCAAAATACCGCGACGGACGAAGCTGGGACTGTACAAAACCTTTATAGTCCCAGTACTCACATACGCCTCTGAGACATGGACGTTGTCCAAAACTGACGAAACCCTCTTAGCCGCGTTCGAGAGGAAGATGCTCAGAAGGATTTTTGTGGAAGGACAATGGAGGAGCCGCTACAATGACGAGCTCTATGAGCTGTACGGTGATCTTACCATCGTGCAGCGAATTAGGCTCGCCAGGCTCCGGTGGGCTGGTCATGTCATGAGAATGGCACCGGACGACCCAGCCCGTAAAGTCCTTTTAGGCCGTCCACATGGACAGAGGAGGCGTGGTAGGCCCAAACTGAGATGGAGTGATGGCGTAGATGCGTCCGCCAGAACGGCCGGGATATTGGACTGGCAGACGACGGCGCTAAACCGTGAGCGGTATCGAGGATTGTTGCTGCAGGCCAAGACCGCGAAGCGGTTGTAGCGCCTGATAAGTAAGTAAGTAAGTATGTCTTTCTTTTTTAGGATTTGATGAATACTATGGTCCTCTTTATCACATCAAAGCATCTCGTGTCGCATGCATAAACAGCATAAAAGTATAAACAGTAGAATCAAAATTTCGTTTCGGATGTAACACCATAAAACAAAAATCCTCGTACCCTAATTTGTTAACATAACATAGGTGAGACGCTCATCGCATTCATCTCGCCACGTCCAACGGCACGAGAGAAACATAAATTAGAGCCAACGAACATTGGGCCACCTCGTAAAAATATCTACCTGTCAGGTTTGCTTCTGATGGTGTTGCGGCTCTTCCTTATTTTCCCCCATTTTCTTTTCGTACAATTTTTCTACCGCCCGTACGATGAAACGTTCGTATTAATAAAACACATTTCTTTTTTTTTTCGTCACGTTTCAGTAGGAGAAAATGGGAAACATACGCACTCAAAAACCGATCTTCACGCAAGTGGAGTTAATGTCCGCTCAAAACATTTTAAAAACAACCACAACAAATGAAACGAACGAAAAACATGCTAAAGTGAATGGAAATTGAACCTAAAGCTGGCAGCGATAAGCATTAACAACGACACGGAACAGCAGCGACTGTTTAGAAGGGAAGAACTAGGGAAAAACAACAAATGTGCCAGAAGGAGATGAACGCAAACTCTTTCAAACAAAACCGGTGGCTTGTAAGTCGATTTATCACCCGGCAAAACGACAACTGTCACGCACGGAAATTCACGCAAAGAGTCGAAGTGGAAAACAAACAAAAAAAATCACGCTACACACTTTAGGACGCCATTTGTTAGCTGTCTGCGTAAGATATTTGGGTTCTGTATTTAGGTTTTTTACTTTTTAGCTGTTGCTTTCACTAGACGCTTAATCTTTTGTCGCAAATGGACTGGTACCGAACTGGTACTGAATCGAGACATTCGATTCCAATTCATCAATAGCTTCGTGACGCCGGTTAGTACAAAGGACAATCCGCCTCCATCGGCATCTCCATCCCCAGGCACGGTTTGATTACTATCCGCCGCGGGAACTGTCTATTTTGACAGGCAACCGTCAAAACAGGCACATTTCCACTAAATCCTCGAGAGAGAAAACAATGTGTCGTGGGACAAACTTATTAGTACCAAAAATTGGCAGAAACTAGAGAGAGATATAAGAGGAAAGAACAAAAAATCATTTATACCGCCATTACTATGCGTGCTGCGTGCCAATCCGGACGCCTACCCACATAAATACAAACAACTCACAGCACATCTCCCCCGGGGCAAGTAGATCATATTTACCGAGTAGTAGATCACCATCGATCACGGTGTCGATGTGTGTGTGTTGTGGTGGGGGAGTTTGTAAAAGAAAACTTCGCACTCGCGAAGCGGCATTTGGCTCAATTTTGCCTCGACAGCAGCGTGAACGATGATTTGTTTGTCTAACGATCCACAACCAAAACTGAAGCTGACAGGTCGCGCTTGTTTTTCCAACCGACGGGTTTCGTCGCGTGTTGGTGGGATTGTTTGTGTTTTCCTCGGCTGCTGGGCAAACCGATCCGCACTCATCGGAGCTAACGATTTGCGCCATTTTGGCTCGAACCGTTTGGTGGGGTTGAAATTGACGAAAAAATATTTGGGACCATTAACTAACGGGGTGAACAAGGAAGTAGATAATGATCATGATGATGATGATGATGACGCTTGCAACGTATTGAGTCAAATGTACTATACGACTTGTGCTTAAATTATGGAATATTCCAGATAAGTTGAACTACTTCTACTCTCTTCTTTAGCAATATTGTTTCTTGGCAAGAATTCGTTCAATATTTTTCAAACAATATGCTATCATACGGCGCACAAATATTATTCTCATGTATCCAGGTTACAAAAACGACACATTAAATTAAACATATAGCTACTATTGACGAGAGAATGATACAAGAGCGAGCCAGTGTTTATAGAGAGCAAGCTAGAGAACTCGGCAACGTCGCCAGACGCTTCGATGAAATTTTCCTTTCCTTCGTGGTGATTTATATCGCACGTTTTCGCCATAAAATATTGCCACCGTTCTCCTTTCTCGCTTCAAAAGTCTCCCCCACGAGTTCTGTGTACAACCTCGATTGATTTGCTATTTAGTCATCCTGTCAGAACGCGCATTCACATAATGCCCAAACGCCATGGCGACCATCGAATTAAAACTGAACACAACCACAAAACTACGTTCCCCGAATGCACGGAAATCCCACGTCTAAAACATTGTTGTTTACCATTGCGGTTTGTACGATCAACAAACGAATGGAAAATAATATTTAGAACATGTTTTCCTACAC